>VYXB01004996.1:1598583-1678710 GCA_013397135.1 Pachyramphus minor | reverse complement strand
CCCCCCCGCCGCATCCTCCCTTCCCTCTCTCCCTCCCTCCCCTGCCCGGGCGGAGCGTTTGACGCCATCGCGGGGCGCCCGGCGCGGCCATGGCGGCGGAGGGGGCTGCGGTGCGGGTGGCGGTGCGGGTGCGGCCGCTGCTGCCCCGGGAGGCGCTGCGGGNCCGCCGCCGGTTCCGCTTCGCCGCCGTGCTGCCCGAGGCGGCGGGGCAGGCGGCCGTGTACCGGGCCTGCGTCCAGCCGCTGCTGCGGGCCTTCTTCCGCGGCTTCAACGCCACCGTCTTCGCATACGGGCAGACGGGCTCCGGCAAGACCTACACCATCGGGGAGGCCAGCGTCGGTGAGTCGCGCCGGGACCGGCAGCGCCACACCCGCCAGCATCCCTGTTCCACCAGCATCCCTGCTCCGCCAGCATCCCTGCTCCGCCAGCATCCCTATTTCTCCAGCGTCCCTGTTCTGCCAGCATTCCTGCTCTGCCAACATTGCTGTCCCACCACTCCCAGCTCTCCCCACCAGCCCCACATTGCACCTTCTTCCATCCCCACTTCCTTCCATCCCCAGCAAGGCACCAATGCCACCATCATCCCATCCATCTCTCCCAACCCTCCAGCCTCGCTGGTGCTGCCGTCCACACCCATTTCAGCAGTGCTCTGTCTCTACCCAAACATACAGCAGCAGCATCTCCATCACTTCCAGCACCACTGTCCTAGCCAACCCTTCCACCCTGTTAGCCCCCACCAGCCTCACTCCTGCATCACCCCTCCCCAGCCTTTCCCTCCAGCAGCCTTTCCTCCTCTCCACCCATGCTCCTGTAACCACCCCCTGGGGACATCACCTTTGAGATCACAGTGTGTTGGGTTTCTCCTCTTCCACTGCAGGACAAGTGAAAGGACTTCGTCCTCCACCTCCTCTGGAGGTGGTGGTGATCTTCATAGGTCCTGAAATAAACCCAAATGAGAGAGAGGTTTGCAAGAGTTAATCCTGTTAGTTTGTTTATATTAAGGAACTGGGGAAAGAGAAAACCTTTTCATGCTGGTTTAATGGCATTACGATCTCTTACAGAGGACATACACTAAATGTTTCAGTCAGCTTTAGTTAGTTGCGCAGTTTGTAAACACTGAATTGTTGCCATACTTTCAGTCTGCTTCTGTTTTCAGTTTCCCACTTCAGCCTATCATTGCACCAAGTTTGGGAATTGCCTTTTTACACAGCTGTTGGAGACAAAAGGAAAACCATTTAAATTCAGACAGCAGAGTGCTGCTTGCAGGCTGCAAGCACAAAAAAACTAACTTCTCTGAGTTGGGAAAAGTTTTAAAGTCATGCTGGCTTCAAAGAACAGTACACTATAGCTGCAGGCATGGTGTTTGCTACCTGCTAAAATGCTAAGGTGCCTTTTCCTTCTTGAGGATGGACTGGAAATGAGCAGCTTTGCTGGAATCCAGAACAGCAGTGGGATAGAATTTGCCCAAAGGTCCTGTGGGAGGGTTGTGAGGTTGTTCCTTTCCAGCTGACGTGTGCTGATAGCAGGCTTCTGTCCACGGCTGTGTCCAGCATGTGCTCCCTGGACATTCCCTGCTCCTTGTGACCCTGTGCCTCTCTTTGCCAGCTTCCATCAACGAAGACGAGCAGGGCATCATCCCACGAGCCATGGCTGAGACCTTCAGGCTCATCGATGAGAATGACCTGATCGACTACACGGTACGAGTGTCCTACCTGGAAGTGTACAAAGAGGAGTTTCGGGACTTGCTGCAGGTGGATACAGCCAGCAAAGACATCCAGATCCGGGAGGATGACAGGGGGAACATTGGTATGTGTAGCTGTGCACGGGCTCCTTTTCTCCCCATGTCAGAGGCTAGGGCTGGGTTATCTGTCTGTGAAGACACAGACAGGTCTTCTCCCTCCATCCCTTTGTCCATCTCCTGCAGCAGATTGCTGTGTTTAGTGCTGAAAGCCAGTCTGTGCATGTCACAGTATGAGCAGGGTGACAGCACAAGGTGTGCAGAGGAGCTGCAGCCTTGGGCAGCCCGTCCCTCCCAACCACAGCTCCCCTTGCTTTGCAGTGCTCTGCGGTGTGAAGGAGTCAGAAGTGGAAGGGCTGGACGAGGTGCTGAGCCTGCTGGAGATGGGGAACACAGCCAAGCACACAGGAGCTACCCACATCAACAGGCAGTCGAGCCGCTCGCACACCATCTTCACAGTGACCATGGAGCAGCGGCGTGGGGCTGGACGCCTGCCCCTGCACCACCACCCGCCCTCCGTCCCTGCCGCGGGACAGGTCCTCATCTCCAAGTTTCACTTTGTGGACCTGGCAGGCTCAGAGCGAATTGTGAAGACAGGAAACACAGGGGAGAGACTGAAGGAGAGTATCCAGATCAACTGTGGCCTCCTGGCTTTGGGCAATGTCATCAGTGCCTTGGGAGATCCTCGGAGAAAGACCACCCATATCCCATACAGGGACTCCAAAATCACCAGGTACTGCTGGGACTGGACCGCCATCTTATGGGCTCATTTCACAGGTCTACCTTCTCTGCAGGTTTTCATTTAAGGAAGCTTGAGGAGCAATGAAGCCAGGATAGAAATGACAGACTAGCTCATTGCAGTCCTGAAGAAGACAAGGCTGCTGAAGCTGAGATGGGGTGTCACTGTGGCTTTTCCTGTCCTTCTTGCCTGGCAGGGAATAAAAAAAGCTTCCAGTAGGCTTGTTTGATGACCTGCAGTTAGTTCTTAGCTCAAGCAGGTGGCCTTTGCAATCTCCAGCAGGATCCCTTGCAGCACATACCTAGCTAGCAGCAATCACAGAGTCAGGGAGCCTCAGGAATTATTCAGATGGAAACTTGCCATGGTGCAAACTCTAAATCCTCTGCTTAATGATTCCACTCACCTCACTAGTGCCAAACAAACTAGTGAGCAAGAATATTGTTTTCCTTGAGCTTAACTTCTGAAAAGGGTTGAAAACCACCTGATTCCTGTGTTATTTTTGTATTTCAGCTATTATAATCACTCTACTCTTCCCTAGGATCCTGAAGGACTCTCTGGGGGGGAATGCCCAGACTGTGATGATAGCCTGTGTCAGCCCGTCCTCCTCCGATTTCGACGAGAGCCTCAACACGCTGAATTACGCCAACCGGGCTCAGAACATCCAGAACAAGGCAGTGGTGAACTGCCGCAAGGAGACGGAGCACATTGAGGAGCTTCATCTGCAGATAAAGAACCTGCAGAAGGCGCTGGAGCAGCGGCAGCGCTCCGAGACCCGCATCATCAACCGCTCGGGCAGCGCCAAGCGCTGCGCGCCCGACCCCACGGCGCGGCTGCTGGCAGAGTGCGCCCATTACCGCACCTGCACCGACGCCGCATACCGGCTGCTGATGGAGCTCCAGGAGGACAGTAACCTGACAGTGGAGCAGATCCTGCGGGTCAAGGAGTGGCTGTGCACTGTGGAGAGCGAGAGGAGCGAGCTGACGTCAGCCGGGCTGGACAGCGGCATTGAGAGCACCTCCATGGAGGACCAAAGCGCCGAGGCACAAAGCTCAAAGCTGGCAAAAGCCCAGGTAACAGTTGGGGTGTTGCAGCTCTGAGGCTTGGGTTCATCTGGTGGCCACTGGAGGCAGCAGCCCCAGCATGGCATGAGGGAAGGGTCAGGAGAGGGAGAGGACAAGATGAATCCTATTCAAGAGGCCACAGGGAGGCAGAAAGACAGGGTCCTCCCAGCAGGCAGGAAGAAGTTAGATTCAGCTGCAGCTGAGGGATTTATTTTGCAGGAAAAATCTGAGTCTGCAGAGCTACTATGCTCTTGCAGAGTCCAGCATGGGAAAGGAAGGGCAAAGGTGGATGCTGATGCTGCCTCTCCTGTATTTTGGAAACAGGTGAACACCGAGAAGAAATGTGAGTCCATCAAAGATGAGCAGGTGGCCAAACTGCAGAGGCAAGTGGAGCGCCTGGAGGAGGAGAACCGTGATTTCCTGGCTGCCCTGGAGGATGCCATGGAGCAGTATAAGCTGCAGGTATTTCTGGGCTCAGCTCTCTTTGTAAGGACCTGCCCCACTCCTCCCTTCCTGCACAGGGAAGCCCAGCCCAGCTTTCAGGTTCCTCTGTAGCAGGTCCAAGATCAGCATGTATATAACCACATTTTCCCCATTGTTTCCTAGAGTGACAAGCTGCAGGAGCAGCAGGATAAGATCTCAGAGCTGCATGTGCGCTTGGAGATGGCAATGCCAAACCTGTGTGTGCCAGGACTGCTGGAAAACCTTCACCTGGTGACTGCCAGCCAGAGACCTCACACGGCCCCACTGGATGCTGCCCCATCCCATAGCCTTGGTGGGGTTCTCTCAGGGCTCCCTCCTGAGCAGAGTGGAAGAGCCCTTTGCAGGAAGGTGAGGGCACAAGGCTGTGCCGTTGAAGAACTGCTGCCTCTTCATTTGGCTGCTCTCCACTGCAGGAATTGCTTTTCCCCTGCTGTTGAACATGACCCTTGTCAGAAGTGTAGTCCAGAGGACTGTGCTCCATGTTCAAATCCAGAGAGTTTCACAACTCTAGCAAAAACAGCCCAGCTTCAAAAGTGAGGCTTTTTACTT
Source organism: Pachyramphus minor (assembly GCA_013397135.1). Taxonomy (NCBI): domain Eukaryota; kingdom Metazoa; phylum Chordata; class Aves; order Passeriformes; family Tyrannidae; genus Pachyramphus; species Pachyramphus minor. Next base: position 1,674,140 of record VYXB01004996.1, on the reverse strand, counting down.
TGATGTTATGGGTGAGTCCCAGATTTGCTCAGTGTCTGAGCAGCAGAAGGCAGGAGGGCAGGCAGCTGGGTCTGGCAACACACCAGTGCTAATGAAAATAGGCTCAACTCCGTTTTGTTGCTTCTCCTTGTGTCTAGCAGTGACGCCCAGCTGGGAGCTGCTTTTTCTGACACTGGCTCTCATGCAGCATGTTTCCTCTCTTTCCAATTCTGTGCCCCAGCAGCTGAACAGCAACTTCTCCTTCGAGGAGGAGGAGCCAGCAGGCTGGCACCCGAACCACACACAGTGCCAGACTGGTGATCCTGAGATCAAAGATGTGGTGCTGAGGAGGGAGCTCAGTCAGGACTCAGAGAAGCCATCAGAGCTGTCCTTGGGAGAGGAGGTGGAGGAGTGGGAACGGAAGCGGTGCCTGTCCCAGCGCCGGTGAGTTGGGGCTGTCCCAGCCCTGTGCAGTGCCCTGTCAGTTCTGTGACCTGGCAGTCCCACCACTGCAGCTCAGCTCATCTGAGAGCAAATGCTACCTGTGGGGTCAGTGAGTCGGCTGAGATATTTTACTGCTCCCCAGGGGAACTAATTACCATCTTTCCTGAGCACAGCTACTGTTTCCATCTCCTTCTGAAGTCTGTGGATCATGAGGGCCCTTACTGGGAACAGCTCTAGGAATGCCCCAGACCCAACTGAATCATTTGCTGCTCTTTCTAGGAATGGGATCCAAAACTGGAGCAAGAAAGAGATTTGCTTGTTGAGTGAGGAGCCAAGTAGAGGCAATGCCCACTCGATTCAGGAGGACCAGCTGGAGCTGTCAAAAGGCAAGTAGCAACCATAGGTTTTTGGGCAGTCTCCTGCAGGCTTCTGGGTGCTTCATTGGGTCCTCTTGATGTCCCTCCTGGATAATCCCAGAGGACAAAATTGGAGCAGATGACCGTCCAGCTGCTTTTGTTAAGGAGAAACTTGAGCTGCTAGGGTCTGGAAAGAGTGTGTGTTTTGGTGGAAGCTGCAGGTGACTCTGGGTGATGCTGGGACAGACTCTGGCTACAGATAAGAGATCAGATCATCCTTCTGTCACCCAACTACTAAGATGAGGCCTTCCTTACCTGGGAATCTGTGTTGCAGAGGTCTGTGGGAAGCGGGAGCCGCTGCTCAGTTCCTGGGAGCGCCTGCCAGGAAAGGACTCTGAGTGGAGGCTGGTGCAAGCACAGCAGAAGATCCGAGAGCTGGCGATCAACATCCGCATGAAGGAGGAGCTGATCACAGAGCTCATTAAGACAGGTGCAGAGCTTCTGGCCAAAAACTACACCCCTTTCCCATGAAATGGCTTCCTAGTTATGATGTGTGGTCTGTGCTTCCATCCTCATCTTCCTGTGCTGCTTGTGCTCAGTCCGTTCTCCTGTAGATAGTGGAGCCCTGTTTCTCCCTTCCTCTAGCTGACAGAAACCCTTCCCACTAGTTTCTCCCTTCCCTGGAGTGGCTGAGGGAAAGGGTCTCTGTAGCCAGAAATATTTGGAGGGAGAGAGAGGAAAGGTGAGGATCCTGGCTGTGAGGGAGCGGGCTGTCTTGCAGGCAAGGATGCCCAGGCTCTGAACAGGCAGTACAGCCAGAAGATCAGCGAGCTGGAGCAGGAAGCAGAGCAGGTGCGGGCAGAGCTGAGTGACAGCCAGAAGCAGCTCCAGGAGCTGGAGGGCAAGGAGCCGTGGGACCCTGGGGAGAAGCGCAAGCTGCAGGAGTACCGCACACGTGTGGCGGCCGCGCAGAGCAAGGCACAGGTGAGTGGGAAGAGCTCTGCCCACCCGAGAGCAAGTGGGGACAGATTATGGGCACTTCTGCAAAGGGCAGAGGGGAGGTGCCAAGACCAAGGGCAGCTTTCCCATCTGGCAGGTTCTGTGCAAGAAGAAGCAGGCAACAGAGAGGCTGGTGTCGCTCTCGGCCCAAAGCGAGAAGCGGGTGCAGGAGCTGGAGAGGAACATCCAGCTGATGCGGCGGCAGCAGGGGCAGCTGCAGCGGCGGCTGCGGGAGGAGAGCGAGCAGAAACGGCGGCTGGAGACCGAGGTGAACAAGGGACAGCACCGAGTCAAGGTAGGAATGGGCAGGGGCAGCTGTGCCACTGTAGTATTCATGAGCATGGTGATGGGTGGGCTCTGCAAGCTTGTGGACAGGCCAGGGTAGCTCTAACGGGGTCTGTGATTGTCTTGGAGAGCTTGGAGAGGAAGAGAGAATATTGGAAGAGCTAGAGGAGAACATAACCTGTCCCACAGCCGCTGGCTATAGGGCAAACATCTTCCACTCCCTCCATGCTCATGGCTGCTCTTTCATCCAGGAACTGGAACTGAAGCATGAGCAGCACCAGAAAATCCTGCGCATCAAAACAGAGGAAATTGCTGCTTTCCAGAGGAAGCGGCGGAGCGGCAGCAACGGTTCCGTGATCAGCCTGGAGCAGCAGCAGGTACAGAGCGAGTCTGCCTCCTCTTCCTGCTCAGAGGGGATGCTTGGCAGAGTGTAGGCTGACAGGGGAGATCTGAAAACAGGGACTTCAGCCCATCCTGCCCTTGAGGAGGACAGCCCATAGTATCACTTGCATCTAGTGGCAGAGGACTTAGATCTTGGAGCTGCAAGGATAAAACCAGTGAAGTCTGTGCTGTCAGTAGCAGATGGAATCAAGACTCTCATTCTGGTCTCAACCCCATTGCTTTTTAGCAGTCCTGTGCACTGCTGCTGCTATCTGCACACACACACACACATGCCCTTTACCTCTCCCTCCATCAGAAAATTGAGGAACAGAAGAAGTGGCTGGACATGGAGATGGATAAAGTTCTCGAGCAGCGCCGAGCCCTGGATGAGCTGGAAGATGAGCTGAGGAAGCGGGAAGCTATTGTGGCCAAAAAGGAAGCACTGCTGCAGGAAAAGAATGGCCTGGAGAGCAAACGACTGCGCTCCAGCCAGGTAGGACAAGAGTGACGCCCCAGCCCCTTGTTTGATTTCCAGCAGAGGTGGAGGCTGGAAGACCTGGGTGCTATCCTGGTTATGGCAGAGGGCTGGCATATGGTTATGGTGCAGGCCAGGACAAAGTGGTGTTGGGAAATGAGTGGAAATCTGCCTCTATGTAACAGCCTGGTTGTGCTGTGCATCTGAGCTAGCTGGTTTGTTAGCCCTTGGCTTATGTCTGCAGGGTCACTTGACCTACAGAGGAAGTAGAAAGGGGCTGAGGGCCTGACTTGCCTTTAGAGCAGATCCCCTTGTGCTGCAGGCCCTCACAGATGACATAGTGCGCGTGTCCAGCCGCCTGGAGCACCTGGAGAAGGAACTGACTGAGAAGAACGGGCAGCTGCGCCATGGCAGCGCAAATGACCAGCAGCAGATCCGCCAGGAGATTAACAGCCTGCGCCAGGAGAAGGACCAGCTACTCAAACAGAGGCTGGAGCTCGACAACAAGCTACGTCACGGCACCTTGCTGTCCCCAGAGGTACCTCTGCTTGGGATGGGCTGCTCTGCTTGCAAGAGCGTGAGGTAGCAGGAGAGAAGTAAAGATCAGGGCACAGGATCGATAGCATATGCTCCCTCACATTCCCAGACTGTGCACATCCCAGCTTCTCACCAGCGCTATTGAGATGACAGGGAAGGTTGGGGCAGGGTAAGACAGAGCAAACCCTTTGCTCCCTATTAACTGCAGCTCTGCCCTGGCAGGAGGAACGGATCTTATTCCAGCTGGATGAGGCAATCGAGGCTCTGGATGCAGCCATTGAGTACAAGAACGAGTCCATCACATGCAGGCAACGAGTCCTGCGGGCCTCAGCCAGCCTGCTGTCCCAGTGTGAGATGAACCTCATGGCCAAGCTCAGCTACCTCTCCTCCTCTGAGACTCGAGCTCTGCTCTGCAAGTATTTTGACAAGGTGGGAGAAAATTGCCCTCTGTGATGGTGGGAGCTGTAGTTCATTTACTGGCTATTAGTGATTAAATTATTAGCCAGCCAGAACACACAATTAATATAACATGGCTTGAAAGCAATTGTTAACAGAAATGATGATCTGACTAAACTCTTTGTTTTCCTCAGTTTCAAGCTTTCTCCCTGCCTCCTACTGTAGTTTTGCCCTGTAAAGTCAGGCCACAAAGCCACAGCACCATGACCCCCAGCTGGGAGAGGGGCTTAACTAATCATAGGATGCATGGATCCCTGCAGTGGCTCTGCCAGATCAGTGCAGCCACACCTTGCTCTTCCCTCCATGAGCCAGCTCTGACATCCCAGCACTACTAACCTTTGTAAGCTGTACCAAAAAACTAACTTGATCGGGGCTCGGTGGGGCAGGAGATCTTCCCGCGTGCTGAAGGAGCTGAGGTATTCCTTGCTCTTGGGCCCTGGCCAGGTGGTGACCCTGCGAGAGGATCAGCACAGGCAGCACATTGCCTTCTCGGAGCTGGAGATGCAGCTGGAGGAGCAGCAGCAGCTGGTGTACTGGCTGGAGGCGGCCGTGGAGCGCCAGCGCCTGGAGATGGACCGGCAGCTCACCCTGCAGCAGAAGGAGCACGAGCAGAACATGCAGTTACTGCTGCAGCAGAGCCGTGGTAACCCCCAGCCCCCCACATGGGCAGCAGTGCCACTGCTTTTGTCTCTCAGGGGGCTTTGCAGGCTGAAGTGGCCTTGTTTTTTCTTGTAGAGCACATGGATGAGGGGCTGGCCAGCAGCAAGCTGCAGTATGAGGCAAGGATTCAGGTGCTGGAAAAGGAGCTGAGCCGTTACATGTGGGCAAACCAGGAGCTGAACCAGAGACTGAGTAACATGAACCTCCATCCTGGACAGACCAAAGGTGAGAGGAAACCCAGGCTAGGACTTTGGTGTTCCTACCAAGTTAAAAGGGAGTTTCAGTTCCTGTCCCAAAAGCTTGTAGCAGTGAGGGTACAGGTCCTTCAGCAATTCTCATGAGAAAAGTAGAGATCCTGATACTCACCTTGCTGTACCCTCAATTTTTCCCATCAGGGATGGAGAAAAGCATTCACGGGGCTGGGGACAGAGCTGCCCCTGCACTCAGGAGCTGTGAGGAATCCAGCCCTGGGGAGCAGCCTGTGCCTCTGGCTGTTGCTGAAGAGAGCCAGCGGGTCAGGGAGGAGAGCAGGGACCTGGTGCACGCCCCTTTGCCTTCCACGTGGAGACGTTCCTCCCTGCCCAACGACAGCCCCGGGGACCTCCGGCAGAGGGATGTGGAGCACTTGCTGAGGGTGGGGCAGCCCCACGAGCTGCACCCACCCTGGAGCCTTGCTCCTGCTTCCAAGCCCCGCCGGGAACTGCGCAGAGCCAGCCTGAACATGAGCCCAGTGCCTCACCACCCAGCCATGATCGACGTGAGGAAAAACCCCCTCTAGACTCGGGCCTAACACCCACCTGGCACAGGGCAGGGAGGAGCAGGTATTGCTGACATGGCTTGAGCACCTTCCTGCCCCACAAGCCAGCCTGGCTCCAATCCTGTTACATTTCAGAGGCCTGAGGAGGAGAAAGATGTGACTTTCCATCATAAGTGTGTAAGGTGTGGGAGCACCAGCCTGCATTCTCCATGCTGCTGCCAGTCCAGACAGCACTGACAGCACTCTGCCCCCTCAGCAGCTGAAACACTGTGAAGCAGGAGACACCCTCCGCTCTGGCCTCTAACACTAAAGACTTGTTTACAACGTGAAAACCTCTGCTGCATGGCTTGCTCAGCCCTGGCAGGGTTGGAGGGGGATGCTCTGCAGTCCTGCAGAATTTGTATATAGATTTTTTTTGTAGTAACTTGTTTTGTTTTTTTTTACATTTCTATTATAGCTTTTCTAATAAAGCAGAGTGAGTTTTATGAAGCAGTCATATGGCAGAGTTGCCACTGGTCACTTACTCCAATACACAAGAGCTTTATTAAAATCTCACTGCATGAGAACTGAGCTGCTGCCACAGTGTTGCCTTAAGGTTTAAAGATCTGCTTTTAAGTGCTCCTAGAGGTGGCTTCCTACATTAAGTTGCCACAGGAAAAGCATCTCCAGCCAGCAGCAGAATTGTCTGAAACATCCAGGATAAAAGTAACTCTGGTTCTGTTTTCCTGTTGCAGCCTATAACCTGCTTTAAGCAGTGTTTTCATATTCCTGGGAGAACTTCCAGTCTGGATATAAGGGTGACTAAATACAGTCCTGCAACTTAACATTGACAGCTCAGGAAGGGGGGCATATGTTTAATTCCGGCAGAGCAAGAAATGAAAGCCCAGGTATTTGCTTTAAGAAGGGCAAGGGACAATAGCAGCTTGGCCACCTGACCCCAAAAAGCAAGCCACTGCTTCAGCCTGAAATCACGAGGCACACAGCTACCACAACCAACACTTGAGAAGTAACACAAGTAAAAAGCCAGCATCTGATGTAGGAACCACCTTCTGATCTTCCTCCTAACTAGCAGTAGTGTGGCAGTGAGGGGGGGATATTATTGAGGGTTCTGGGTGTGGCTGAGATGCACAAGATTAAGTTCAGAGACTTGTGTTCTGCCGTTGAAACAAAAATCTTCAATAGGCAAAATAGGAATCCATGCTACTTGGAAGTAAGTAGTAGATTTGGATCTCCACGCTTGTGTGTCAGTCTACCTCCTTGAAGCAGGTGCACCTCTCCCAGAAGCAAAATAACCACTAGTGAGTACCTGGTTCCTTCCCTCTTTGCAGAGGGAAACTGAGTTTTCCCCACAACAGTGTTGCCAGGAAACAAGCTCCACTCAATCCCATCTAACCTCTTCAAGCCACCTAACAAACCTCGGCATTGCCATGCCTGTTTTTAGGATGACCTCACGTTACCTTCATAGCTCTCCACTTTGCGCTCACTAGACACAGTGGGGTGAATTCCCAGAAATCCTGTCATGCACATCACTATCCTAAGGGAAAGGACCCTTGTGGATCCCTTCCAATTCAGAATATTCTGTGATTCTGTGAAAAAATTCATCTCAAGATCACGCACTATTTTAGCCCCTCGTAGGCCACATCTCAGGCACTGAATCACAGCTCCTGCTCTCTGCATGGGCAAATGTGTCACAGGCAACCAAGTCACCATTTCATCAGTGACTCAGCTGGGTAGTCTGGAAACTGTCATCTCCAGTTATTCCATCCAAGTTTTACCTCTCAAGGTCATTTTCCCAGACAGTCTTCTCCAGCTCACTGCAAGTTTGCAGAAAAGGACAATGAAGTCACTCCATCAGCACCTGCTTATCCAGCAGTGGCCAGGAGCAGATGCACCAAACCATTCTTCATCTACAAAGATGTTCCCAGCCAAGTTATCTTTCCCCTCCTCTGTACTCTTGGCACTTGAATAATTAATTAACACACTTGCTATTTTCCACTAAGCTGTGGCAAACTGGATGCACTGAGGGATCCACTTAGTATGAGGACAAGACACAGCAGCAGCAGCATGCAGCTTTTGTACCCATTCACCCCCAGCATCCTCCTTTCTGCAGCCCCCATCCCTCAGGCTAAAGACAGATTTTTGGATTAAGGGACAGGATGAAAATTCACATCAGTTTATTTTACAAAAAAGCTGTAGAAAAGTGACAACTCTCCCTCTTGACCTGGGAGAATTGAACCTCCACTACAGAGCTCACTACAAGCTACCACACACAGAAGTACCAGAAAGACTGAGCCAGGTTTTGAGCGGATGGAGAGATGCTGCAAGTGATGTTTAAAAACACCAAAACTTTTAGAGTGGTCCTTAATTCCACTGCCATGTGCTTGCACCCAGTCTCCTACCAACTCAACGCAGCTCCTGTCCAGCACCAAACATAAGGTCCTTGTTAAAAAGCGTGTTGTCCAGCTGGGATAACGCTAAGTTTCCCATGCTGTCCTGGCTCCCAACTTCAGCTGAGAAGCTTTCTCCGTGAGTAAGTCCTGCAGAGGGGATGCTTCCTGGAAGCCCTGAGAGGGAATGGAGACAGCTCTTGGTTGGCAGCAATTTGGATAGCATCAGATTCCTCTTCTACAAAAAACAGAAAGAACACATGAAAGGCCACAGTTTGCCAGAGTTCTCTGGTGACTCCATGAAGCCAAGTTACAACGGGAGACAAGTTGTTACCTTGGACACACTTCCTCCAAGCCGGCGGTGGGGACAGCAGTGGGGACTGGGTCAGGGCTAGAAGGCTGCTGGCCGAGAGTGTGCTCTTCAGGGGTGGAGTTGAGCCTGGAGAAGCACAGTGAGAAGCTGCAGCAAAACCACTCAACATCTCCAGTGTTAAGCCTCACACACAACCTTTATGCTACCTCATAAACTGCCATCACTACAAGGGATACTTTTTCTCAAACAAACCCTAGGCTGGCACAGCGGGTTTCTGGCATTCAAGGAAGGTAAACAGCAGGCTGGAATTAGGTCTTAGCACATTTAGTTTTCTCAGGTGGCTTAGCAGAAGAGCGCTTCCCTCTATTAAACACAGTTTTCAGGTAACTCACATGTCCTGGAAGAAAACTGTTACAACCACGATTACCTGCAAATACAACCATAAGTGTTCTAGGTACAGGAAGTCTCTTACAGGACCACCTTAAGGCTAAACACTACTACGGACTGACTGACTTCAAAGCAATTTATGTTGCTCTGAGACACTGCCTCTGTATACAAACCTTTCCTTGCAAAGACTACAGAACAACACCTGCCACAGTCCCCTGTAACATGTAATTTTTACAACAATACCGGATTAAGTTTTTGGATTAAGGCCTTGTTTACAGAGCTGGGACAGCCTGAGGTCAACTGAATCATCTGTACCCACAGCAAAAGCAAAGAGGCAGCTTAAATTTACAAACCTACTGATACATTATTGCTTGCAAGGGAATCATTTCTGATACCCTCTTGCAACAGGCCTGCCACCATGGAGATGCAAAAATTGGAGCACCAATAAATACCAACATCTACAGGACTAACCCTGTCATGGCTCCAGCCTACACTGAAACAGCCAAGCTTTGGACTTAACACAGTTGGCTTCAGAGCTGGACACTGGGCAGAAACAGACAGTGGCCTCTACATGAACCCAAATGAATCATCAGCTGGGTGCAAGTGGGATCCTCCCTCCTCAGGTTCTCAAACTTTCCTTTTAATTCCTCCAGCCTCCCGCTCTTTCACATTTCTCTGATATCTCTCCCATCATTAATACACCATTGATGAACTCCTCAGGTCCAGTCTGCCTCTCCACATAATTAACTTCCATGCCATCTAAAAGTTACTCTCCCACCTCATTTTCCCCTCAGATAATTACACTGAAAACAATTGTGTTCTTGTTTTTGTCTAACCCCCATTTTTAACCATATCTGAATTTCAATGGAGTGTCTCTCATACCACTTAATTACCTGACAAAAGGAAGACATCGTCATCTCCTACACTGCTCTGCTGCTCAAGTGTTTTGAGTGCACACATTCCTGATTTCTCAGGAAGTACAGAGTCTGTCCTTGATTTGCTTCTGTTTCCCTCATCTGTGGAAAAGTCAGTGAGATCCAAGCTGCACCTATCAGCGCACAATCTCTTGGCATCGTGATTCTCCTCCTTTTCTGGTGATAAAAAAGTAAAGACTCGCTTCTGAGACTTCGAGCCAAAAGTTCCCACGGCAGAGTCCTCATCAGCCCTGGGTTCAGAGCCACTAGGAGATGGCTGATCCTGGAGCCTGCAAATCCCTTCCAGTTCAAATTCCCCAGGAGTATTCGTTACTTTGCTGCTGAGATGCTCTGAGATCTTCATCACTCTTTCTCTGCCTGCTGACATCCACGTCCGTTCGTCAGCATTCTCGCTCTGACCACAGCTCGTGCTGGCAGTGCTGCCTGCTGCTCTCTTTCTCCGAGGCCAGTCCTTGATGGCATCTGGCGTAGTCTTCCCCTTCTGCTTTGGAGAAGGCGTCTGGAGAACTCCTGTTTCCGTGGGGAAGGGGGAAGTGACGTTAGAGGCACAGCTTGTTGGGGTGTATGACTGGCATATGTAGGTCTGGCCTGCACCTTTCCCAGGTGTACCATGGAAAGAGCGACAGCAGGATGGTGAAACACAGGCAGCTGCCAGTTTTCCTGGGTGCTTGCTACACAAAGTCATAGCAAGATCACTAAAGGGGCTTTCTCCTCCCTTGAGTTTGCTGGCACTTGCTTCAGGTTGAACTTCCAATGATGAGCAAGAGCCAATTTTCTTAATGCGAAGTTTGGGCAGGCCTGAAGCTTGCATTTCAATTTCAACTTCATAAGTCGGTGGGCTGGCAGAAGGCAGTTTGTTACAGTTTTTAGGAGTGGAGAACTTGGCTACAAGTCGAGGATCTCCCATCCGTGCTGCAGCCTCCCGCTGCCTCCTGTCTGCAGTGCAGCGCAAGGAATAGGCTGTAGCAGACTTTGGCATAGGAGGCGACACGTTCAGGGCGAATCTGGAGCGTCTCTTAAGATTTGGAGCCTTCAGCCCCAGATCTTCTTCCCTCAGAGTTCTTGGTTCTGAGTCATCACTAACTGTTTGCAAACCACTTAGGAAGGACTCACAGGTGTTTGCACTGGAGATCCCCTCCTTAACCAATGGCTCACAGTCTGTCTCAGCATCCTGTGCATGCACCTGTTCTCCAGCAAAAGGCTTTGGAGACAAATGCTTTCCCAAGTTTTCCAAGTCCTCTCTTGAAGGGGACTTTTGAGATGCTACATCCATCTGTTTATTTTTCTGCAATACAGGGGTATTTTCAGTAACCTGGGAGAGATGAGGCTGAAGGCTTTCTACAGAACAGTTACCACTATCATGATGACTGTCCCTATTTTCAGAAGGTGCTGCACATGTAAGCGTGAGGTTCTTTTCTCCAGAATCTGGCTCACAATTAGCCTGCTTGGATGTGTGAAGCGGGGACCTCGGTGAAGTGCCAGTAATAGCTGGAGACTTTTGAGAAGATGGTTTAGATGCACCAAGTTCCCAGTCAGACTCCCCAGCCTGCACACGGGAAGCAGAGCAGATCGTCACAGTGTTTGTGGAACTTGTACAGAGCAGAGAACTGCAGAGAGGCTCAAGCCTCACAACAAGCTGAGGTATTTCTGTACTCAGCGGGCTTGTATACAGCTTTGAACCCAGATCTTCATGTTTCCTGGAAGTCCTTTTAGTTGCTTCAGATAACAGATCAGACTGCACCTGAATTTCCTTTGTGAGGATTTGCCTCCGAGCACCAACTGGAGATGCTAATTTTGAGAGGTATCTCAGGGAACGTCTTGGAGTTTGCAGTTCTGTAAAACACCTTTCCTGAACGGCAGAGGGGGAAGAAGTAGTTGGATTTGCATCTGTTGGAGGTAATAATGAGGCATTGAGTGCTGTGAACCCTTCATGTTCTGGTGTTTGTAAGACAGACTCTTTGCAAGGAGGGGAAAGTCTTTGTGCTGCAGAACAGTCCTCAGAAGTTACTTGCACTAAGTGAACCTTCTTACTTTCAGTTAACGCAGATGGTGACTTAACCCTTTGTGCAGGAGGAGAAAAGTACTTTCCCAAACACTTAGCTACAGTCTGCTTAGCTGCTGGACTTTTGCCAGGAGTCTTCTCCAGCTTCTGTGGTGTCCTGAGGGCAATGCGGGGTGATCTCCTTGGTGGCTTACTGGCAGAATTCAGCAGCTTGCGGGCAAATTTACGAGGTGTTTTTCTAGGAGTCTGCAGGGGAAAAAATAAAGAATCATGCTCATTCTATTCCAACAGTATCATCTACCCATCTCCTTATTTACTTCCTTAAATGTAAAACACAACCCCCCATTTGATTAGACTTAACAAACACTAAATTTAAAATGCACAGGTCTGATTAAACATGAGTAGAAAAACAGGATGGAAAGAAAGAGAGAGGGAGGTAATTGTTTCTACCTGACAGGAGGTCAGTTCCTCTAAGTGTAAGGAGTCTTTTCTCGTTCTCCTCTTTTCAGGTGAATGCTTCACTGCAGGACTACACTTGTCAGTGACTGCACCAAAGAAAAACCTCTTGGGGGTCTGCACAGAGCAGGTCTCTGAATGCTGCTGAAGGCCTATAAAATGGAACAGTACGATTCAGCTAACACCAACTAATGTGCCACAATTGTTTGAATCATTTCAGATGTAGGAAAAAGTAGTGTCAAATGATCATATCCCTGGCATGTTCTTTTCTAGCCAAATGCTAAAGCTTCACCAGAATTATGGTTATTTCCCAATATGAAATTAATATCCATCTGTAGAAAGAGCACTTCAATGGCAAAAAAAAGTACAAAATAGCTCAGCCTCTTATTCTATTTATAGCTTGTAGCTTTAGATAGTTCTGGTTCATGACTAAGGATTCTAGTAAGTACAATATAAAGAACTCAGTGTCACCATATTTAGCTGATAATCCTACTGAGAAAGCCAGCAAAGAAGATCCCATCAGTCACTGCTTTATGCTGCCACAGAGTAGACTGAAAGTAAGCTTTAGGATTTCTGTCCCATATTTTACAAGGATTTCACTGCATTTAAGGAATACAGACTGACAATCAGTGGTATTCTGTTAGATGGGCCTGACTGGTTTCTTAAGTTGGCAGTGAATTCATCATGGAAATAGCTGCCTTACCATCCTCCAAATTCAGATTACCAATTAAAAATAATTACTGGGGATGAATTTCTGTCTACAGAAGATATTACATGACAGCTCTTAGCTTCTTACAGTCTCTTGTAGAGCCAAATCAAATCAAACTCAGAGCTATCCATGCCAGCTTTTCAGATGAGCAGTATCAGTCTGCTCAAATCCCAGTCAGTACCTTCTCCATCCTGCAGTGCACAGCCCTCCTTTTCTTGTCCCTGGTGGACGCGCTGTGAATTCTTGGAGTTCAGCTGTGTAGTGGAATAGAAAGCATTGGAGCAGGTCCTGTTCAAAGACAGCTGTTTGATGCGTGGGCTTCTTCTCAAACTTGCTTCTGAAAAGGTAAGAACATCGGAGACTGAGCCTTCCTTCTCCCTCAGCAATGGGCACATCATCAGGAACAGTTTGTGACTGAAACAGACACACTCCAAGAAGGAAATTCCATTCACCAAACTATCTCACACAGGGAGGCAAGTGTGTGAAGAAAGCTTCAACTTTCTTGTGCATTTGGAATCTTTATGCATACAAGTCTCCTTCAAACTATAATGCCCCCTCCTCTAAGTCATGATTACTCTCATTCCTCTCTAGCAATATATGGAAAGGATAATAAGAGACACTCTGTAGAGCCCGGTGGCCATCTGTTACAGCAGGAATCAGAGCAGTATTAAGGTCACAGCACTACATGGTGAAGTTACATTAAAACAAAAGCATGTGCTGGTTTGACAGTAATTACAGCAGCTCAGAATCATGTTCACCTTCAAAGTCCTTCATGCATTTTCATTTAAAAGAGTTACTATCTACCCCTCTTCCTTAACTTCTACTATATAGGGCTGTTAAAGCAGTCAGCAGCAAATGGTTCTATCAGAGGCAGCTGTGCTCCACCAACAGAACTATTCACTGACTATTCATGAATTACATAAATTGAAACACACTTATCTTATGAGCTACAACACAGCCAAACCACCTTTCATGAAAAAAAAAAAATCAGTGCTTACCATAGATAGCCTTCTCTGGAGATTCTTCTACAACACCAGTGTCACAACCTGGATCAGAAGACCTTGAGAAACAAAGACATTTTGGTCTTAGCATACTGAGCACACTGACAGGAACAGAACTTACCCCAGAGGCTGAAAAGCAGTATTCTATCTTACACCAATACGTTGCTTTGCAAGCTACTCTAAGTGAGCAATTAGTGAGCACTTTGCCTCCTATTAACACACAACTTACTCCCTAGCTGTATAGGTAGCAGTTCTACGTGGAAGACAATGCTAGAATTCAACCTGGAGTTCACAAAATGCAGCACAGGCCTTTACAGAAGCCCTTGAATCAGCAACTGAATGTTGCTGTTGTCTCTCTAAAGAGACATTAGCTGCAGAAATTAAAGCAGCTTGGCTTACATGATGAAAGCAGCAGTATTCACCCCACTTAAGCAATGGAACTCAGCCTCCACTGGTTCTCTTGCTGCCTTAAGTAAAGATGACACTTTGCCCACATAGATACCTGTTACTTGTGTTTATAACCATTAATTAGACATCCAATACTGATTGAAGAAATTCAGAAAGAACTTAACTCACCGGCCTTTGATCTGCTTATGTAGGAGTCTCCTGGAGACCTGCTTATGTAGTGGTGTTTCTGCAACTCTCTTGGTCAACAACTTGCGATGATCTAAAAATCATGCAAGAGCTATAATGTCACACAGTTATAAAGCACTTGGGACAAGTAAATAAATAGAGTTTTGTACAGGCTTCAGCTTAAGGACAGTTCATATAGAATCACAGTGCACCAGTCTCCCAGCATTCAGAAGCTATCATGATTTCAGAGTCCAGTGTCCACACCTCCTTCCCACTCAGTATTATTAATAGCACCATGTCAGACAGAGTTAATCTGCTGAGATTTCTTCATCTTTCTTTCACAGATCCTTTTTTAACCAAAAATTTTTAACATTAGATTTCTTTGAGATGTAGAGTCCTGTAAAAAATAAGTTTCGGTTTCAATACCATCAATATTCACCCTCCAAACACCACAGCAATGGCCACCTTTTCTCTTCATTAAAAAGCAGATGATAATTGTTTCATAGAACTCAAAATGAAAAAATAGAAATTTTAGCAAAAGCTCTTCCACAACAATCCTACACATGCAAGTCATGTCCTACCTTTGGTGCCTTCATCAGTGCATTTGTATTTTAAGCCTTCCACAGCAGATACTGACTGGCTTCTAAGCATCTTTTTCAGAGACCTTTTCGATGGTGAAAGTATCTCTTCATTAAAGAGGTTCCTCCTTACCTTTGTAACCTCTGTGAAGCAAGAAAAGCAAGAAAAGATCAGATTAAATATAGGAGAAAAAAAAAAGGGCGGGGGGGGGAATCACAGGAAGGTAATTTTGTCAGGACACCAGAGATGGAAAAATACACCAGCATGGAAAGACAACTTTTTAGAGGCCATGAAGCATTGAAAAGTTGTTCTTTCTGCTACTGGAACATGTCCTCCTCTAAGTCTGTTACAGACTTCTCTTATAAATTTGTATTATTTGTATCACCCAACAATAAGCTACAAGCAGGTGCCATAACAGAAAAAGCAGCCAGTCAGTGTCCCATGTGGAGCAGCACTAGGTGCACTACAAAATCTCAACTGAAACACACTGGTTCAGAGAACAAATGGGGGATTTATTTTTATTAATTATTTTGTGGAGTGATATCCTGTTTCCAGATATAGGAATTCAATCTTGTCCCCATTTTCTTTTCAGGACAGAGAAGATGGAAATAATTTCAAGATTCAAGGAAGAATGGAAAGAGGGTTTTTTTTTGAGGATGCAGGATTTAAGTTTTCTGCATATGAGCACACAGAATACCGTGTATCTTTTCCTCAAAGTTTTTGCAGAATTCAGCAAAACTTCCTTCAGATTTCCAACGTGCCTCAGCATAATTTCATCATGGCTCACTAAATTTTACATGGAGAACATGTGCTGAAGATGCACCTTTCCATGAAAAAGCTAGAAGTCAATATACCTTGCACTGCTTCTTTCTGCAACAAAGGCATCTGTTGGGACTTCTCAGGGGCAAGATAAGAACGGGAGTTCTCCTGAAACAAACAAGAAATCAGCCTCACCAGCAGCGCAATGTTATGTTTAATTACAAATATTAACTGTAGCTCTGAACCACACACTTCAATTTCTCCTTCAAGGCAATTTGATCTCTATACAGCTGACACAGGGCACACTTACTAGGGGACTACAGAGCAAGAGTTTTTTGCACTCAAGTGTCACAACTCACAACCCTTTTGGAAGAGTTTTACCTTTCTGATGGGATTCTTGGCCATCTTGGGAATTTCAATTTGACGCAAGTTCTGTGGTGCTTCTGTCATGCTCCTGTGTCTGGCTAACACATGATTCCTTTAGAAAGTATACAAAGATTAAGTTACCATAAGACTAGAAGCACAGTTATCAACCTACTGGCAAATAAAGTTGTGTTTGACTCTAGAGATAGGAAATGTTTACCTAAATTCAGATTGCAAACTGCATTAGTACCTCACTTACTACAACACTAAGAGATGATTTGCAATATAAATAGCTATTTCTAACTTTAAGGTTGGTATTAGAGCTCATTCACAATTTGCTAAAACATACACAGAATTCCCAACATAGAAAACTACAGTAAATAAGCTTTAACTTTGACAATATAGGGTCACCTACTGCAGGGCAGAATATCCTTTTCCTTTCATGGAAGATGCTCATGAACCTTACTTTTCCATAAGATGCAAATACACAATCAAGGTTGTGTTTTCATACAGCCAACAATGGCAAGCTAAAATGAAAAGTTAGAGCCCCTAATATTTCTTTCAGGCTTGTGGAGATATGGGCAGGTGTCTGCCCCAATCAGATATTCAGCAACAGAAACCTGCAGCTTAGATAACTCCTTGGTCACAGCCCAGGCTGCAACAAAAAGCTGCCTCCTGCTTGGAATTATTACCTTCTCTTTTGGGCAGACCTGGTGCGCAGCTCCTCCAGCTGGTCACTCTCTGTGCGAACAGTGCTGGGAGTCAAGACAGATGATAAAGATGGTGGAAGGCCTGGAGATTTGCTGTCCAGAGTCATGGAGTCATCACTGAAGAAGTCTGAAGGCAGAACAGCTGCCAGCTTTGGGGGTATTTGTGTACCGAGACTGTAGTAAATATCTCCAAGAGTCTTTGGTATAGAATTCATGTACCTGGAGCATCAGAGAGAACCTGCATCAGATACATTCCCACTCAAACTTGTTGGTGTTTCAGACCCAAGGTTTGAACTAAATCCTTGTTCTTATACATTAATTAAGAAAACCAACTGAATATCAACTGGTTTTTTTTAATTAGTTTACTTATCAGCTGCTTATTCTTTAATCAAAATATAAGCATAACAAGTAACATGTCTGAATTTCTGCAAATTACAAAGATGCAGTAAATCAAAGCTGTAGATTGCTGTCTACTCACAGACAACATCCAACCAAAGCCACAGTCCCCAGTAACACTTCAGTCATGCTAAAGAACTTACAGTTCTAGTATTTCCTCTAGAAACTTTGTAAGATACCCCGGGTCTTCAGTCAGACATAAAATGCGCAGCATATCTGTCATCTGGAAGAGAAAGTCAGGTGGGTTAAGCTGTGACAGCTGCAGCATCAGATATTTTAGCAAGGAATACAGTGCTAAGAGTAATATCAAAGGAAAACTGCAGGTTTCAGGTCTGCATTTCTAGTGCCACCCAGAAACACCACTTGGTCTATAATTTACTTGCCTCTTCCAACAGCTGCTCCATTTCGTCAGCGTTGCTTTGCAGGGAAGGGCACTGAAGGCACAACTCAAGGCGCAAAAATACCTGAAGTCGGCACCTAAGAAAACAAGTAATTACCCACTACCTTTTTTCTAATGGAAGCAGCATATTTACTGCAAAAGGTGTGCTCAAAAAAGCAATGGCAAGGGAAGTGGCTCCTTTTGACAGCATAATCTAGTTAGCATTTCATTTTGGTGGCAGGGGAGATGCCTCATTTCAGATATAGGCTGCACTGCTTATCACACAGCATGGGCATATTTGCATTTAATGAAATGGTTTTACTGTGACCAGAGATTCTCCTTGAAATATTTGCCCCATGTCAATACTTTTCCATTTGTACAAAAAAAAGCCACCATTAAAAATCGTTAACCAACTCCACAGAATCTCAGAAGCTGAAGTAAATACAGTGTCTCATACTCTCTGACTTTGGTCTCCTTCTGTGAGCTATGCTGTTGTCTGAGCATTTTGCTGGTCTTCAGGAGGTGGTTTCTGACTCTTTCCACACAGGCCACCTGCAAACACACATAACTACAATAAAACCTTCAATTCTGTTGCTCCCTGTCTATAGGGCAGGTTCAGCCCCCCACCCTGGTCATCTCCCCCAACCTGTTCTTTTGGGAATAGCTCAATTTTTTCTCTTTTTTTTCCAAGAAAATGAATTATCTTTTTCTTTCAGTAGCAAAGTCACAATGAGAAATAGAAAAACTTCGAGCTTGAAATCACAGAGGTCACTTGCTTGCAGCTTCAGGCCTTCCTCAGTTACTATGGATTTGTTTCTCACAGTATTTTTCTTTAATTAATCACAAGTTTAACAATTTGGGTTTCAGGTTATTTTAAGTCTATGCACAGCATTAAAGACTGTAAATACCTTCTTTAAAATATGTTTTTCAAGAATGTATTTTTAAAAATACTGTCTTTGAAATTAGAATTTGGAAGGAGGTCAATGTAAAGGGAAGACACCTGTAGCAACCTTTAGCAAAGGTGGAAACAGGTAACTGAACTGGATTTTCCTACATTCTTCACAACTACCCAGTTTGTCACTATTGAGTCAACAGATATAAGCAGTCAGTGGTTGTGGTTTTGACTACATGCAACTGCACATAAAACTTCAGAGATGAAGGAAAGGTAGCCTGAAATAGTAAAAACTCCAACTTCCATATCAGTAACAACCCTGCCCACATGCTCTTACCTACCTCTTTCTCTTTGGCATCTTGTACTTTCAAGAACCTTTTAATGGCCACAATCATATTCTGGGCACACACAGATGACTGAATTCCCTCAGCAATAGCCTTCTGGTAGCTCTCTATTAAGTGGGACTGCAGCTCCTCCTCTGTTTGGAAATCTGCAAGGGAAATAAATGATCTGTGTTAGCTAAATGGCTGTTTAGCACAACTCACTGATAAAATACTCATCCCAGCTGAGGAAGAGAACAGAGTAGGTCATCAAAACTATTTTCTCCAGCAAAGATGCACCCAGCCCACAGAACACTAACAGAACCATTCCCATGTCCAGACCCATGACATTATTATAAGATAAATCAAGTTTATAATCATCAATCAAAGTTTGCTTAAGGTTAGCAAACTTTTAGGCTACTATAGCAGTCAAGAAATGCCCTTTATTTCTACCTGATTAGTAAATAGGACTACATTTCCAGTTACACCTTGATGGGTGCTTCTCTCTATCTCTTTTGGTTAAAAAAATAAATCCTTATTGCTTTTTTCAGATGGGTACAAGGCAGGAAACTAACCCCAGGGGTAGCTGTAATACTAGCTTGTAAACACTTACAGGAGAAGGGTGGAAAAAAATTACTACTCTTTGCCAAGCTGAAGATACAGAAACCCAAACACTGATCTGCTCCCTGGCACCAAATACTCCATTATTAACCTTCCTTTTCCCTTCCATAAAAAACCTGTATGAACTTCTATATCAGGATATCAAAAGTTCATAGGGATGTATCAGGATAGGAAGATACCAGGACTTAACACACACCAATTGGTATTTTAAGTGCCTTTTCCTTTCCTTCCACCTTTTCATCCAATCTTTTTGCTGAAAGCTTCTGTGGAACCTTCTCATTCACGGCTGGTGGCACAGCATCAGGTTGAAACTTCTGAGCTTTTACATTCAGTCTTGCTACATTGAGCATCTGCAGGGATCTGGACATGGTCTTCATCTTCTGCCTGACTGGAGTTCGGGGAACCCCACCTGCAGTGCCACAAAAAATGGAGTTTTACCATCAGGGACACTGGGGCAGGAATGCTGCCTGAGGCAGAGCACAACACTGAATTCTGTGTTACTGTCAAGTGAGATTAGTAACATTCTGGAGGAAAACATAGCCCAAAAGGTTGGCATTTCTCCATGAAATCAATGTACACGCAGTGCAGCATGCAGCTACTTCTCCAAGTAAAAAGCAAATGAAAACTATTGCTCTGCATAAGAACTTATATAGGCATAATGAAAAGTTACATGTATAATAAGCAATCTCTTATCACAGAAATAGAAACAGCTGACAGAGCAGGACTTGGGGATACATCAGGTCAGGGTAAAATCAACTGTGGTTAGTGTAGGGAAATGCAATGATTAAATTGTTCTAAAAGAACCTGGTTTATTTCTCTAATAAGAACTAAGTTGAGAGGTTCTAATATTTACTAGTAGTTGAAGCAGTCCTTGTTTCAAACTGCAGAGCTTTGCATGCTGCTTTTAATAGTTTTGTCAGTCACTGCACAGCCTTGAATTGCAGTAATTTGGCTTCTACTACAGGACAAACCTAATACTAATACGCAAATGAGACTGTCCCTAAACAAAAAAAACTAAAGCATGCTGCTACCCAGCAGAGCACAGATCTCTGAGGTTCATGCATCATCTTTTATTGACAACAGGCACACATAATCCCCAAGTATACATACGTCTTTTTTTGTTATTTCCTGGTCCAGCTGTAGCAGATGTTTCACTGAATTTTCTCTGGTACAGCTCAGATAGACTTTCTGAGAGCTCCACATCAGACTGGTCTGCATCATCCTTCCCGTTAGCACAAGGAACCTGCAGAAGCCTATATGAAAGAGTGTATCAATACAGTTATCAAAAAGAGATGGGAATGGGAGGCATATCCCTGCGGACATTTCCCAAGTAGATTAAGGTCATTTTAAGTGACCTGTGTCACTCCTGAGACTGTCAAGATTTTAATCCATACAAACTGCTACCCAAACATCCTGTTCCCAGGTCCTTTTGTCTATACACCAACAGATGAGGAAACAAAAGCCCACGGAAAACTGGTACAGAAATAAAAGCACTAGAAAAGCACTTAATTCCAGAACTCTAAGCAATGCTAAAGCCATGTAGCTCCCTTGACAGGAAGCAGAAATCCTTGATTATTACTCATGAGAGACATGTTTCAGAAAAATACCTGAACGACTCCATCAGATCTGAGCTTGCTCCACAAGCATTCGATGCAGGATACCATGTTTCCAGCACTGAAGGATGCCAGCCCCCTGTATGGGACAGTTCCCGCTGCACCCACTCTGGCACTGGAGTTTCTTCTCCTGTGAGCACACACATACAAATTAGAAAAACTAAATTAAGTGGCAAAAGGTCCCAGCCTTCACAGAGTCTCCCCAATCTTTGAACCTGGAGAGGCAATTTCACAGCTAATACAACAGGCCTTGAGACTCCTGAGAAGATTCACAGCTGCCTTGCAACCACACTGGCCAGGGATGGCCTATGTGACACATTCTAGGAAACCTCCTTCTAAAAACTTGTCCCCAAGCACACAGAGCTGCAGTTTATCTATAAGCTAATGGAAGCTAACACTTTGTCAATAAAACAAAGGTACAACCATGCAGATTTCTTTATCACCTCACAAGGCTTGAGCTACAGTTGACAAAACGAACAAGTCGTGAAAACGAGAGATGCTTCACTGAGAAAATGATTATCTTTAGATTTTTCCACTCTAAATCAGACCTAGAGATAAAAAGAGGGAGAGTTTTGCATTTCCTGACACCCACCCAGACCGGCCAGAGGATCTTCCACCGACATGTCAATTTTACTCAACACACTATTCACAATCTCTGGGAGATGAAGAGCAGAGTCTTGGGAAGAGTCCTCCACTATAGCTCCTTCCAGGCTGCATTGCTGAACTTCAGCAGTCTTCTCAGTACCAAGCACAGTCAGAACTGCAGCACCCTCAGAAAGCGGTGACAGAACAGCAGTGCGGGGGCACCAAGTTTTAGACAGAGATACCTCAGCAACCTACATTTAACAAGAAAAAAAAAGGGGAAAAGAAAAATGTTTACTTCATCTATAAATATGGAGATCTAAGGAGCACAGATATTTTCCAAACAGGTTATAGACTTGCATGACCTAAAGAATGTTCTGAATTTGGATTCAAATAAGCAATTTGCAGTGCAGCAATTACCACTCATCTTCACAACACAATACTGTCACCCCTTTTGTCACAGCTCATTTCAGAATAGGTATTAGTTTGAGACAAAGAGGAATGTTTACCATGTGCAGTCCTTTAGTCACCAGAGTCCTTAACAGCTGATGAAACAGTGACCTGTTACATTCAGCCTGCTCAGCCTGAGAGCTCTGCAGTATCCAGCTCTCTGTGAGAAAGTGGCCAGCCTGTCCCAAGTTCCAACCCATCAAGTTTCCTTTCAGGAAGATGCTGACTGGACACTGCACTTGTCTTTGGCCCATGGCAAGAGGTTCCAGGATCACAGCACAGCTTTCCTGCTTATTTCCTCCTGTGGAAGGATAGGATAAAGTAAAAGTCTGAAGGCAAGTAAAATGGGTTTTCCAATCCAGGTGAAGAGACAACTTCAATGCAAAAAAGATGATTTCTAAGATTAAAGGGGGAATATACTCAACCATAAGGGTATTACAGAACTGACCTCCTCCCCAAGCTCTGGAGGAGCTGAGTGCATGAAAGGACCACTGAAGAAAGGGCCCATGCATGCTGCATGCTGCTTTAAAGCTAACCTGTTTTCTTTTGAAGTGGCTTTTCATCTGTATCCTTATTTTAGATAAACTGAATAATTGTATCAGAAAAGGGAGTATACTGCTATAAGGTGGGACCAGCAAAGAGCTCTTCATCCAAAAGTCTAAAAGCATGGGAAACTGAACAGGCTAAATCAGAAATATGGGCTAACAGCTCTTAGAGGAATTAGAGTATATCCCAAACTTTTTTTTAAAAAAAAAACTGGGCTTTTAAATATCTGAAGTTACTCCTACACATACTATTTACAAAGGAAGGTCATCAAGGACCCTGCATGAGAGCTTAGTTACCAGCATGCACATCTATATTTTTGTTTTCTTTTATTACCAGGCATGCTGAGAAACAGTGTTCCTTCTTGCTGGGGAAACACTGATTGATACACAGAGGGCTTCGAGAACAAGCAGTTCAGAGTCGCTTCCAAGGGTAGGAGTGTGGTCCAAGGCACTGGGAAACTGGAATCTCCAAGGAAGGACGGAGCAACATCTGCCCTAGGGTGACTCAAACAGTGCACCAAGGCTTCAGCTGGCAAAATGGTGCCTCCTGTCCGACAGATCAGTTCAAACATTGTCCAGTATCCAGCATGATCCGGGGCTTCAATCAGCTGGAATAAAGTAAGAGATCTCAAAGTAAGGTTGGCAGTGAGACAACTTTCATCCAAAGAAAGAAAGATTGAATGCTTTTAGCAAAATTGGCATATGAAACAGATACAAAACAGCTAAACACAGTGCTTCCCAAGTGTTTTTATGAACTTTATCAGCCTTCACAGGAACCCGATAAAGAAAATACACTTCCCCCTGAATTAAGAGCTAGCCAAAATTTTCAAGCTGCTGTTTTTGAATCTGGTATCCACACACCTGAACCATGAGATTGCTTATCTGCAATTCTTAATAGCTGTAACTCGCCTCTAACTCAAAGCAGGAGAGGACCAATCAATAAACACCGTACAGCTACTCAGTTGCAGATGTATCTTAGCCTCCACGTGGATAACTCTGAGTTTTCAGTCCCTTGCTGAAGATTATGTGGCAGTAACTGAGGAGCTTTCACTAGCACCCAAACTACAGCAGAAACCTGTCCCCCCCCCACCTTGTTATACAGGAGGGCAGCGTGGTAGGCGGCCCGCCAGCGCCCAGAACTGAAAGCTGTGCGGTATAACCTCGTTACCTGAGCCCGCTCGGCGGTGTCCACCCAGAACAGCGTGATCTTCTGCTCCGCCAGCAGCTCCTGGACACTCCTGGGCAGGAGTTTCTCCGCCAGCTCCTGAGCCGTGGGCGGCTCTCCAGGGGAGGAGGGAGCATCGCTCCCCGACACGAACCGCCGGAGCTCCCTCCGCGAGTGCGGGCAGGGCGAGAACAGGAACACGGCGTTTACGAATCCCTCGGGGGGCGCCTCGGGGGGCTCTGGGCCGGCCAGCCCCGTCCTGCGGCTCCTGCGGGGCGGCTTGGCCGGGGACGCGATCTCCGGGCGGTCCCACTGGAAGTCGAGCAGCGTCTCCTTGAGGCCGCTGTGGGTGAGGGCGGCGCGGGGCGCGGGGCCGGGCAGGGAGGCCGAGGGTCCCCGCGCCCGGAGCCGCTCCGACAGCTCCTCCTCGAACNCCACCGCCCCGCGACGCGCCGCCGCGGCCGCCGAGCGAGTCGAAGAAGCGGAAGGCCCAGCGGAGTCGGGCGAGGCCGAAGCGGCAGCCCAGCAGCGTGAGGAGGCGGAGGGCGCCGCGCTGGAGCAGCTCCCGGTGCGCGGGACCGGCGGTGTCCAGCAGGAACACGGCGCTGCGGGAGCTCGACATGGCGGGCACCACTCACGCCACCATCGCCTGCCCGGCCCAGCCCGGCCCGACCCGGCCACTCGCGCCCTCGGCCGGCAAGCGCCCCCATTGGCTGCCGCCTAGCGCCCCACCCCGCCCACCACCCCGCTCCTCGCTCTCCCATTGGTGGCAGGACCCGTGACGAAAGGGGAGGGGCNGGAGGAGGGGGGGGGGGGGGGGCCGGCGCGCGGGGCGCGCCTATTGGACGCCGCCGGTTTAAAATTTAAAGGCGGTGACGTCAGGGGGGCGTGGTGTGTTGTCACGGGTTGGGGTCGTGACGTCACGGGGGCGGTCGGCGGGTCCCCCAGGGCACCGGGGCTGAGCCGCGGCACCGGCCCTGCCCGCCCCGCACCCCGGCAGGCCCCGCTCGCCGCTAGAGGCCCGCGCCTGCCCGCACGCGGCACCTCCCCAACCCCGGCACCCACCGGCCGCCCCCAGGCGGGGGCGAGCAGAGCCCTGCCGGCTGCCCCATACGGCACCTCCCTCCTGAGCATCCCCGCAGCAACGGAGGGACAGCCCAGGGCCCCTATGGGTGAAGTTCAGGTTCAAAATCAGCTTAGATATTAGGGGGGAAAAAAATGCCATTTTTGGGGTTGTCAGGCAGTGGAATAGGTGGTGGAGTCACTGCCCCGGAAGTGTTCGAGAGGCACCTGGATCTGGTGATGGGTGATGTGTTTTGCTGATCACACTGGTGGTGCTGGGCTGATGGTTGTACTGAATGATCTTAAAGGTCTCTTCCAATCTTGATGATTCTACGGAAAGTTGTAGGGTCACAGCACCTGGACAAAGGCTGACGTGTGGGGAGATGGAGGATGAAGACCCTAAAGTTGTCATCAAGTGCTTTGTCACCGACTGTCACCTGCCTGCAGGTGTCACATCTCGCCCTACAGGTTCTGGCAGTCCAGATGTGATCACACAGGGTAGGGACAGAGGAAGCCCTACAGACCAGAGCCACCCCACCCTTCTCTCCAGAGCTTGAATGTCCCAGCCTGAACCAGTGTCACCAGCAGCCAGTTGTATTTATAAAGCAACAAAGACAAGCAGGCAATAAACGTCCCATTCGACTTTGCTGGTGACTGTGAGCACGAGTGGGTTTAACGAGCTGGAACGAGGAGCTGATCCACTCGGGTGCCCAGGAGTAACCTGCCACCAAGAGCAAGGGAAGGACAATAGGTCTCTTTGGCTGGAAGTGTGGAGGGCAGCCTACAGTCTTGGGGTTGGAGGCTCCCTGGGGAGCCAAAGGTCTCTCCTCCTGGCTGGGGGTTGCTCTTGGCCTATAAGATGCCTCTTGTTGCTTGTTGATATATCATTGTCCTGTTTGAGCCCTGAAGAAGAGCCAACCCCACTATGCTCTCACTGTCATTGCCCAGCTGCTGGTATCTGTCCCAATAGCCCACTGAGGGCATTTAGCAGAGTGTGACCAAAACCTGCCTTATCACAGTCCACCTGGCACCAGAAACAAACTCTGGGCAAAGGGGAGTTTCCCAGCAAAGCCTGGCAGCTTCCAACACCGGAACTGCTGCCAGCTACTCAAGCACCTGCTCCTTTCCTGCTCACTCCAGTGTATTTGCTCCTGAAGACCATCCAGGTCTTGGGAAAGCAATCAGAGATATTGGCTGAGCCCTGGTGACCATGTTTCCCAGTGTGACAGCTGGAGTCACTCATACCTCTGCTTCTTGTGTTGTCTTATGCTTGAAGTGCTCACAGAGACATTTGCCCTCTCTGCCTGCTGCCCAAGGACACTCGCCTCTCTCTTGGGTTCTTTCTTGACAATCATTTACTTGCTGATAAATGTGGTATCTTGGGAGGAGGGAGAGGGCACAAGAAAAATTGTTCGTAAACTGGGCTCACATTTGGTTGACACTTTGATCCAAAAAGGACTTTTTTTAACTTAAAAAAAGTCTTGCTTTAATTTGTTCTGCTTCCAGCATTTCTCTCCAAGGGATACTTCGTGGTGGGGGCTGAGAAAACCCAGACCTAAGTGAAGTGTTGGATCTCCCACCATACCACCACTCTGTCCCACCCCGGTGGAAAGTTTGTTTGCATTTCTGCTGAGCCAGCCAAAAAAAAAAAAAAAAGTATTTGTTTTGTATTGACTCAGATGCTTTGCTTTCAGGGCACTCCTCAAGGACCTACACAAGAAGTAAGTCACCTTTGATGCAGGGCAGTGCCCAGACTCTCTGTGCATGAAGGCTTCTGAGCCTTCCCATATCTCATTCTCCTGTGCCCTCTACCCCATGTGCCCAAAGGCTACTGGCAGTGCCTGCTGCTGCTTTGCCCACTAATTCTGGGGAGCACCTCAAGCTGAGCAAAGGGCTCCTTGGTGGATCTCCAGGCAGTTGTCTGAGCAGGGGGAGCTGCAGGGGTGGAGGGGGGCAGCTACGAGGATTGTCTGTGCTTCCTGGGCATTGAAGTCCTCGGATGTGGCTTTATCCTGGGTGTAGCATGACATGGGAGGTCACTGGTGCCTCCTGGGGAGGCAACTTCTTTATTTCTGTGTCTTAATGGAAGAGAACTTGATCTACTTCTCTTCTGCTCACCCACAATCTAGGCAAGCCAGGGTAAATCAAAAGTGGAGAAAGGATAGCTGCCCACTGCATGTGGACTAGCCCAGTCTCATGTCCCTCCGCTGGACAAATTCTGGTATTGCCTTGTTTTACCTGGTTCTCATTCCAGTGAATCCTTGGAGCTGCCAGGAGATAAAGGAGGGAAAGTCAAGGGTAAGCAGGCAGGGGCTGACAGGGCAGCATCTGCAACACTGCAGAGTGTGGAGATGGTCTTTCCAGTTCTGCCTTCCCCTGGACACCTCCATACCCCTGGAGTCCACAGCTTTAAGGTCACCTCTCAGAGCCAGCACAGTGCCTTGGCCCAGTGCTGGCTGGGATAAGATCTGCCAGGACAGTTCACAGTAAGCCAAGGAGCCCCCATTCCTTCCTCTCCAGGGGGAAGCTGCCCCAAGGCCTCAAGGCAAGAGGGAGGGATTCCAGTATAATTTAGATTTTGTCTCTACATCTTTCAAATATTTTTAGTGCTCATTAAAGTGAGAAAGTGGGAGAGACCCAGCTGGGACCAGCACTGTACAAACCTCACCCAAGGCAACTGAGACCTGACCACTGCCAGACCTAGTCCCAAGTCTCTTCAGCAGAAAGACAAACACACCTTTCCCCCCAACATCGTTTCAGTGATTTTTTGGGGAAAGCTTCCAGCACTTACAGGTGCTGGACATGATGTGCCAAATTCCATGGTGCAGCAGGCGAGCGTTGCCTCCAGCAGATGCTGCTCTGGCTCACACCAGCCTGGAGTTTCCAACAGGACTTTTAAGCACCTGGATATTGGTGAATGGGGCATGGTGAAACCTGCCCCATGTGTCTTACCATGCACTTAGGTATCTCATAGGGTGGATGCAATGGTGGTCTAACCCATCACTAGAGGCACTCTGCCTGCATTGCTGCAGGCACTTGTGCTGGCCCAGACCTGTCAGCCTTTCCAGTGTTATCCTGGCCTGCAAAGGAGCCTGGAGAGTAGCTGGTCCTTTAATGGGCTCTCCTGGCATGAGCAGCCAGTGGAGCATGCCAGCCCTGATGGGCCTGCAGTGACAAAGTGCTGATCTGGGGGCTGATAAGGAGGGACAGCGCCAGGCAGTGCAGCAAGGTGAGACTATCAGGCCAGTAGAAAAGCCATTAGCCTTTGTCCTGGGCTTTCAGACATGGGGAGAGGGGCTGGGGACACCAAATGGGACAATGCTGCTTCCTACTGGGGCTGTGCAAGGGTTTTCCAAGCTGCTTTTCTGGAGACACTGCCATTTCAGTGAGACCATGGATTAGAAAAGCTCTGCAGTTAGTTTTGCTGAAGAGCAGTCACAAAGCATAACTGCTAGTGGCTACAGTACCTTAGCAAGTTTAAAACCCTTGGGGTTTCAAATTCTCTTCTGTGCCTCTGCTGCATTTCTCAAGGTGTCTAAGACCTGCTCTAGGGCAGGGCAGAATACTGGTCCTACAACGTAGTTGGCAGGAGAACATGCAACTATCAACAGTGCTTCCAGCAATTAGAGCTCAAGTATTGTTTAGGGATTTCAGCTTCTTTCTAGATGGAAGTCTTTTGTTTCCTGGTGTGTACAGCTGAGACTGCCCTGCAGAAACCCTGTTTAATGGGAGACTCAAAAACATACCTTGAGCAGCATCGCTTGAGGGAGTGCTCGTCCTCCAGACAACAGCAACATCCAATTGCTTTAGGTGTCCCCACCAAGTGACCCCAGTCACATGAAGCTCTGCTCATGCAGGGTAAGGGCCAGGCAGATGGGTTTCTCTCTCCTTCACAACGCTGTCTCTGTTCTGCTGCCTGCACAGGGTTCAAATGAGGTTGGAGAATGGTTTTGTGTGGCCGTCAGTCACTTCAAGACCATCCACAGCATTTTTCTGCCATCTGTCATTTTGAGAAGAAAGGAAACAAGAAAAAATAATAAACTCAAATTATTGCCTAATCAACACCGAAATCAGTGCTGCTTGCTCAGCCTGCGGGCCACAATTAGATGCCATCAGCAAATTTGGGCAGCTTGCCTGGGCTGCAGTCTTTTATCTCTTGAAGACTGACAGGCATCCCAGAGATCTGCAGGCAGAGGAAGGAGCTGGGATCTGTTTGAAGGACTTGCCTGGCTCTTTGGCGAAAGAGCACATAGCTCAAAACAGTAGGAAAAAAAGGAGTTTTTTGTTTATGTTTGCTAATTAAAGGATGCCCCGTACCAGAGGGGAGGACATTTTGGTCTCCATTCCCATCTCCAGCACCTTCTCACAGTAGTGCCCTGGTTCATGCAGCCCTAGCACAGTTTGTCTTGCCAGGAGGATGAAATAGGTAATTTGGGAAATTAAGGAACATGTGTCACTTGAACATCCTTACAGCTATATGGCAGCCTTGGGCCATTGCATGTCTATGCGTTCATGCAGGATCTTGGTTAGAGTCACATATCTCCTCTTCCTCCTGTGGCTACACCACAATCTGCTTTTCCAAAAGCCAAGAGCTGAAGCGAAGGGTACTCTGCCTTCACCTCAGTTACAGCTGGGGAAGGGTGCAGAGCCAGGGAGGGTGGTGAGGGGACCACCCAGTGCAGGGAGGGAGGGCACTCAGGACAGCAGGGATCAGGGTGTGGGACTGGGCAGAACAGGGGGCTGGACGCCCAGGCTCCACTCCCCACTCTCATTGGCCTCCACATCTCCTTGTCCCTGTGCAGGCAGGGCTCAGAGGTGCTTGTAGCAGCTCAGGGGAAAGGTGCCTCATCCTGTCCCTCCTCCCAGGGAGGAAGGTGGATTAGAGGCACAAGCCTGCTGAGGCTCCAGTGCTCTGAAATGTGATCCTGCTGCAGGCACCTCCCTGGGCCCCACCTCGCCCTCTCCGACCTATATATGTCCCTGTCCCTGTCTGTGTCCGGGACGAGGGCTCACACAGGTTGCCGGGTCCCCGCGGATCCCTGTGGATGGAGAGGCCAAGGCACCAGGGCATGGCGAAGAACACGTACATGCGCTGGCGGCTCCCGCTCGTCTGCCTGCTCTGGGAGGTGGCCATGATCGTCCTCTTTGGGGTCTTCGTGCGCTTCGGCCCCGAAGCTGACGCGCACTGGGAGGAAGAGAAGCGAGAGCTGAACCTGACCAGTGACATGGAGAATGATTTCTACTTCCGATACCCGTGTGAGTATTCTGGAAGCGTAGTCCTGGTGCTCGCTGGTCCTCACCCATACATCCCAACCCATCACATCCATTCTATCCTGTCCTAGGACAGAACCTGTCAGAGGCAATCTCTCCACCTATTGCTAGAAAGTTGGGCTCTTGCCTTGAGGGTAGTTTGGGATGCAACAAAGAGCAAGAGAAAAGCCTCGTGGCCCTCCAGGCACTCTTGGGGCTCTGTCAGCAGGGTATTGTGACATCTTTTTCCCAGGAATAGGGCTGACGTGTTCCCAGCACCCTGTAAGTTTCAGCTTGCTGCCCCCTCCCTCAGCTCTGGATCAGAGCAAGCCTTTCTGTGCATACAGAGCAATGGCTGTCGAGATCCTGTGACATCTTCTTCCCCTTCCTACGTCCTCCCCCTCACTAGCAAGTTACCCTTTAGCGACTGGCATTTCAATGCCAGGGTCCTCCTAAATTGCCAGATTCCCAGGGCTCTTGGGTCACTGCATGGTAGTGCCACAGGGATTATTGAGGTGGTTAAAGCCCTTCTGGCTGGGAAGTGCCTTTGGGTGGCTTTGATCTCCAGGGTTGGTCATCTTGGTGAGCCTTTCAGAACAGGCTGCTTCTGTAGGCAATTGTTTCCAAGGAAGCAACAGGCCTGAGTCATGCATCTATTTAGAACATTTCCATTAAAAACACCTGCTAAATTAAAGGAGCTATAGCAACCTGTGGCTGCTGAGGATTAGCTAGTTCAGAGAAGGATTTGCTTACAGAAACCCACTGCTCAGCCAGCCTCTGTGTTAGTGTGTGGCCATGGCTGCCCTGGGCTCTCCCTGGAGATCTGCCCTTGGGACTAGCCCCATGCAGGTTGGCATGAAGCAGCAGCAGTGCCTGAGAGCTGCTCTTGTCACTGATGTGCTGGGAGGATGGCAGGAGTCCAAGGAAAAGGTTGTAGGAGCTAAGGACATGATATTTCTTCTGTCCTCATATCCCACTCCTGCTCTGCAGAGCCAAATAATCCCCCTCAAATGCCTGCATGGATTCACACAACTAAATCAGTCTGTGGGCAACTGCTCAGTTTAGCTTTGAATTAAGTTTCTGTTTCAGACCTGAGGAAAGGTTCATGTGCCCAAAAGCACAGCTGTTTTTTCTCCCTTGTCTAATCAGAAATAACCTCTTCCTGCAAAGATGGACAAACACGACAAGGCAGCCCTGGAATTTTGATCCCTGTGTCCATCCAGCACTGCTCAGAAGAGAGTGTGGTGATTGAACAGCTGAGGATCATTTGTATCAACATATCTGTGCCCTCTGCTGTCCCCAGGACCTGTCTGCAATGGTGGAGGGATAGGAGTAACAAAGTGACCCATCCTTTGAGACAGAGATCACTGGGAAGGCAGGCAGAGGGAAGCTGTGTTAGCAGTGCCTATTGCCAGGTCGTCAGTGTGACAATTCTTTCTCATTTTGCATCGCACGTGGATATTCCCTAATGGGTGACTCATCTACTCTCTGGGGAAAAAGAAATGAGACTCCTTGTTCGGGTAACATTCCCAAAGCCCAAACACTTCCGTTTGATAGTTAAGGTAATTGTCCTCCCACAAAAGCAGGCTCACAAAACCTTTAGGGCAGGGCAGTGCCTGGACTGCCTCTTAGTGATGCCAATGTTATTCTTCACAAAGGAAAACAAAGACAAGGGTTAGAAAAAGGTTTTACACTGGGTGCAGTTTGAAGAGAGGCCTGCTCTTCCTCCTGGGTTTCTACAGGGTCTAACACACAGTGGGATCCTCTGTGGTTTTGGGGGGTGCACAGTCCACAGCTTTAACTCTGACCTGTGTATTTCTGCTTTTCGGATGAAAGAATGAATATGTAATACAAATGGCAGCAGATAATTCTAGCTTTGTATTGTGCTGCTCACACTGGAGGGGAGAGAGAGGAAGAATAAATACAGCTGCAGAGGGAAAGACTGTGAGACTACATGGTAAAACCAGAGTAAGAAAGGCTCGTTCTTAGGACATGTGGAAAAGTGCGTTTGAAGTGACCTCTGCTGAACAGTTCCAGCTACAGATATTGTCTCCTTCCCTTTTCATGAGTGATTTCATAGGTATGGGAGGCATTTTAAAAAGCAAGCGTATTAACATGGCTTAAGCCTATCCAAATTCTTGTTTGGGGTACAGTGGATTTGGGATAGAGTGGATTTGCCATCACTGAATTTTCTTTGCCCTGAGCTTATGCCCTCTCTGAGGTGCACAGATGTTGCTGGTTATAATGGTTTGTGCACTACAAAATGTAGAGCTTGCTGGTGTAGCTCCATCAATGCTGTGTTCATCCCCCCCAGTGGGGGATCCCAGCCTTGGGTCTCTTGTTTATTCATGGGCACAGTGGCCTGCAGTGAGAGGGCTTGCATGGTTCAAATTGTAAGTATGCAAGCATTTCAGCTCACTTAATTGCAAAGCAATGCTTATCTGATAGAAACGTGCAGCATTAAGAAGTACAGCTGGTTTACTGCACCCTAGAAGGTCTTTCAAGAGGCTCACACAGGTCTGGTTTCCCCCGGGGAAGGGCATCTGAGGGGCTCCAGTGAGCAGGTCTGAGCATTAGTGGGAAGAACTGGGTCTCTCTGGTTTAAGCACTATAAATCTCACAAGGTGGGTTTCTGGTCTCAAGGGTATTTTGTCACTGATTTCAGCAGCATTTAAAAATGCACTTGTAAACTTCCCTTGTTCTAGTGCTCTCCTTGCTCTGAGCCATTGCCAGGACTGTGCATTGGACAGACCTACCCAAAATGATCATTCATGTGTTTTAACAATACTTCACTGTCCATTTCATATGACATTTTCCAAGTCTTTTTCAAAAGGGGAGAAACAATCTGTATAAAAATATGTTTTCCTCTGTACACTGCGCTAGTCTCTGGTCTTCTCTTGCACACAGCTTTTAATAAGACTGAGCCTTTTTAACCAAACTTCAATTTCTGAAAGCTGAGCCTTAGAAGGCTTATAACAGGAGGACATGAGACAAATACACATTGTCACTTGAACTTCTTCCCTACTGCCAGTGATGCAGTTGGTTTCTTTTCAACACCAAATGCAAGTGTCACTTGCAGCCCTGCTCTCCTTGGACAACTGACAGTCCCTTCCCTCTGCTCAGCTTTCCAGGATGTCCATGTGATGATCTTTGTGGGTTTTGGCTTCCTCATGACGTTCCTCAAGCGTTACGGATTCGGAGCTGTGGGTTTCAATTTCCTGCTTGCTGCCTTTGGGATCCAGTGGGCTCTCCTGATGCAAGGATGGTTCCACTCCTTCAAAAATGGGAAGATCCTCATTGGAGTGGAGAAGTAAGGAGGAGATGGGGTCTGGGATGCCACCTCTTGACTGGCCAGTGGAAGAGCTGAAATGGGAGCCAAGCAGCTGCCAACACCTGTCCCTCAGTTATGTCAAATCAGTCTCTAAACAGCTGTCTTCTCTGCACATACATCCACTTGCATTTCGCCTCTTGGTCCTGCCTTTATGGTGGTACTGCTCAAAGGGAAACATGAGAAAAGTGTCCCCCCTTAGTCCCAAGCCAAGCATGTGGATGCCAGCGCTGAGAACATGTGTAATCCATATTATCTAAATAATTTGGGGGAAAGCACATTTCCTGGCCACTATGTCAGGATGGGAGGAAAATCAATGGGAAAAACCCAGAGATGCCTCCTAATCACCTGTTTGCCTTTGGGTGGGATCTCTAGAGCTGGGGGTGAGTGAGGGTGAGTTACAGATGAGTATTTCCCTATTAAACCACAATTTTCCTTCCCCTTTTCCAGCCTGATCAATGCTGATTTCTGCGTGGGCTCTGTGTGCATTGCATTTGGGGCCATCCTGGGCAAAACCAGCCCCATACAACTCCTTGTCATGACTTTGTTTCAAGTCACACTCTTTTCAGTGAACGAGTACATCCTCCTCAACCTGCTCCATGTAAGGCTTTAGGTAGTACCCTCTTGGTTCTGTTCCTTCCTTTCTGCATCTCTCCAAATTGTCTCCCTTTGCTATGGCTCCACCAAGCTAGGGTGCCTTCATAAGCATTTAAAATGCAAGAATTCAAGCAGAAAAATTAGGCAGATTTTGAAGGAAAGGATAGCGGGTGATACTTCCCCAAGAAGGGAGATCTGGGATTTTAAACACCATCCTGACAATTCAGGAGCACTGGTTCCCTCTGTCACAGCTCACGAAGCAGACAAGGAGTCTTAGCACAAATGACCGGTCACTCTCTTTGTGCCTGAACTTTCCCTCTCACCTGTTTTCCCTGCTGGAACACGGGTATTGGAGAAGGAAATCAAGTGACAAAGAGGATGAGATGTCTGCTGACAGAGGGAGGGTTCCTGCCCTCCAAAAGAGGGCTTGGAGGGCTGGAAGCAAGCACGCTCTCACAAGAGTGCACCTGGTAGCCAACCTGGCTATTGCTGCAACCTTCTTGCCACTGGGGTAGGTCAGAAACTACCCTCTGCCTCAATGCCTTTCAAGTAGAAGCTAAGTGCACAGGACCAAGTGAGCAGGATAGAGAGCAGGACCAGAGCAGTTTTGTCCACCTCTCCACATGACTGTGTGCAGGCAGAATTGTTGAGTGGGCAAACAATGTTGACCACCATGCAAATCAGGCCTCAGCTTCAGAATGAGTGGCCATGGCAGAAACAAACCTCTGTTTCCCCATGGCTGCAGGTAAAGGATGCAGGTGGCTCCATGACCATTCACACCTTTGGAGCTTACTTTGGCCTCACAGTGACACGCATCCTGTACAGACCCAACCTGGAGCAGAGTAAGGACAAGCAGGGCTCCGTGTACCACTCCGACCTCTTCGCTATGATCGGTGAGTCAGCCCTTGTCTCAAGGATGCTGGTACACATGGAACACTCAGCTGCAGAGAGCTGGTTCCTCCTGTGTCTCTGGGAAAATCTGAAACCAACATATGGAGCTGAGGAGCTCTGTATCCCAGAGGTCTTTCACCTTTCAGAATTACTCAGCTCCCTTCCTCAGTGGATGGGCTGAGACGATGCTTGGGAAAACAAGGATGTATGTTCCTTCTCTCTGGCAGCCCTTCCTGATGCCGGTCAAATCACATGGGGTGCGGCTCCAGGGTAGCAGGACTGTAGGATTTAATTTCCCCATGTGCAGAAAGATATTCTTTAGAAGGTTTTTGGTTTCTTTTTTCCCCCAGTCCCTGTATTCTCACTTTTCCCTTTCTCTTCCTTGTCCCACCCTCCCCATCCCACCAGGTACCCTGTACTTATGGATGTACTGGCCCAGTTTTAACTCAGCCATTTCTGAGCACGGGGATGCCCAGCACCGCTCGGCCATTAACACATACTGCTCACTGGCTGCTTGTGTCCTCACCACGATGGCCTTCTCCAGCATGTTGCAGAAGAAGGGCAAGCTTGACATGGTAAGCTGGGAGCAGAGAGCCCTGCAATGTCCAAGGGACTTACAGTGAGGCTGATGGAGGGTCTAGGTTGGATCTTGTCCTTTGCTGAACAGATGAGGGGTTTCAGGGCATAACAGTGAAACCAGCATCCAGGCAGAAACTGAGACTGTGTTCAATAAGAAAGTGGCAAATGTGTCTTGCAGTGCTTGAGGTGTGGGGTGATGCCCTGCACTGCAGTGGACCCAAGTCACAGCAGGGACAGGACTTGCTCTGCCCAGAGCTGGCCGCATTGCAGAGCCCTGTTTGGCAGCACTCTCCAGCAAGCAGGGCCTGTGCAGCAGCTCGTGAGCAATCGGGGGGCTGACTTGTACGTGTTAGGTGTGTGGGTGACATGTCTTTGTGACAGCAGAGCTTGCATGACACATGGGTGAGACAATTTCCATCTCATTGCAACTCCCCACCCAGATCTGTGGATGCAAAGAAAGTGTGTGGTACAGGGAGTGGGAGTCTATGTGCACCTGTGCTACAGGCAGAAACTGCCTGCTCTTCTCTTGTTTTTTCACGACCAAGCAGGAAAATGGGCCCCGATATTTACTCTGGAAACATTTTCCGAACTGATTCTTCCGCTTTGCCATTTGCACCATGCCTGAGCAATTACAATCTCCCTGAGATGCCAAGACAGGGCGGTTACTCCTGCAGGTTCACATCCAGAACGCCACGCTGGCGGGCGGCGTGGCCGTGGGCACCAGCGCGGAGATGATGCTGACTCCATACGGCTCCCTCATTGTCGGGTCCATCTCTGGCATCGTGTCCACAGTGGGGTATGTCTACTTCACGGTGAGTGCTGCTCAAGGGGTCTGCAGCCTGGTCCTCCAGCTGAGGAGACCAGAAATGGATTCACTTGCCTTTGAGGGAAGTGAATCCATTCCCTCCTGCTTCCCAGAATCCCTTATGAAATACCCTTCTGACGCTATTTACTGTCCCAAAATGCTCAGGAAGAGTCAGACTCCCAACAGTAGAGTGTTTGGAGGAAATTTATTTTTTCTTGATCTTGGCTCACATCTTTGTCTACAAGCCCTTATCACTTTAATGGGACACTTCTCTGCTTATCTTCTGTGGAAGGAACTAATCCTTTCCAGGACCATGTTCATCTTGCTGATCTCTCTCTACTTCCCTCTCCCTCAGCCTTTTTTGGAGTCTAGGTTGCACATTCAGGACACATGTGGCATCCACAACCTCCACGCGATGCCAGGCCTTATTGGTGGCATTGTGGGAGCCATCACAGCAGCTGCAGCTACAGAGGATGTATATGGAAAGGAAGGGTAAGACAGCTTGAAAATCTTCTCTGAGAATACATTTTACATTTTTGGGCTGGGAGCAAGGAGCATTTAAAAGTCTTTGTTAATTGTTCAGAGTTGCCTCTGTATTGTTGGGAGGGTCAAGTCAGCTGAAGGTCTGAAATACAAAGGGCATGTTTATATTTTGTGGTCCTTCTAGGTAAAGCTTTGCCAGGGGCCAGAGGAGAAAGAAATAAGCAGTATTTTGGTCATTGCAACACTCTCCTGGTCCATCGCAGGGGAGGGATGGGACTAGGGAGAAATCCCCGAGGGAGCAGGGCAACACAGCTCCTCCGGAGCCAGGGAATGTCTCCTGCTAGGAGCAGTCCTCGCCATTTCTGCCCTCGGCAGGTTCATCAAGGCCTTTGACTTCACTGGTGTGTACCAGACGCGGACACCCAGTATCCAAGGAGGGTTCCAGGCGGCCGGGATTGTGGTGTCTCTGCTGATGGCGTTTGTCGGGGGGGCCATTGTGGGTAAGCCAAAGAGGAGAGTTGTGCCAGCCTGCGGCTAAAACGGAGGCATCCATGAGCTCCTGCCCATGGCTGGATGCGCCCAGGGCAGGGGATGGCACTGAGCACCGTGCCAGGGCTGCCTCTGTCCCTTTGGGTGGACCATACCCATCCTGCCTGCATCCCCCCCGGCATCACAGCCCCCTGCCCACCGCCCTGCCCGACTCCTTCCAGGGGGCATCCTGAAGCTGCCCATCTGGGGGGACCCCGCCGCTGAGAACTGCTTCGAGGACGAGGTTTACTGGGAGGTGAGGGGTGTCCGGGGCGGGAGCGGGGCGGGGGGGCACGAGATGGCGCTGTCGGCCCGCGGCCCGGCCCGAGGGGCTCAGGGGGCTCTGCTGCGCCGCAGGTGCCGGAGGATGAGGAGAGCGACGTGTACCACATGCACAACCCCGACAAACCCGCGTCGCCCTGAGCCGCTCCAGCCCCGCTCCTTCCCCGCCGCAGGACCACGGGCCCCGCTCCGGGGCCGAAGGCTCGTTTACTCCCCCTGACGACGAGGGCTCTGCCCTACTCTCCTGCTTTTGTAACGCGCCGTTGTGGATAAAATAAAGACGTGTTCTTCTTTCCAGGCCTGTATTCCCGTGTGCCAGCAGAGGAGCGGGATGAGATGTCACTCAGACACCATCTCTCCCACCAGCGGCACAGGGCAGCTGCCGAGAGAGCTCTTGGCTGTCAGGGGCAAAGAGGAGGTGCTGGAACATTCCTGGCACCTGGGAGCCAAAGTGGAGGCATGAACGATGGCAATACAGGCTGGGGGTATTAGTTAAATGATGTATTAGATAGTGCAGGCTGGGGAGATGCCAGGGTTAGGACCTGGAACCTTAAGACAGTGGTCCTGAAGGTCCCCACGGCGGAGGCTGAGCCCCTGTAGGAAGCACAGGCTGGTCTTTTTGGGGGAGGGGGTGCTGGGGTGCAGCAGCTGTCCCTGTGTTTGTCTAGCCATCCATAGCATGGGTGAGGGCAACTGTGAGCCTGGCTACACTCCTATCTGCCTCTACCATCACCTTCCCTTGACCTGCTCTACTGAGGCCTCCATCAGCTCCTCAGGAACTTGTTTGCACATACAACGTAGGCTGGCAAGACCCTTCTGTCTTTTTGGCTTCACCCATCTCTTCCCGTGTCATCAGACAGCTCCTTCCGCTTATTGGTGCTTTATCATATATATATATGATAGGAAGAGTCCAAAGCCAGAGCACGGTCTGCCTCTTAGCTGGACCATCAGGCTTCAGCCAGAGTTAGAGGAAACAGGAATGAATACTGGGCCTAAAATCTGCATGTTTTCCTGGGTGATCTAATGTGAGGAGCAGGAAAGGAAAAAGCGAGGAGGGGGGGAAAGAAGGTAGGAGGGCTGATAGGTCTCTTCGCTGCATCTAGCTGTAATTCTCACACCTGAGGGGGGAGTCAAAAGTAGCTATTCACATCCCCTTGGGATATGACACCCTCATTTTCCATGCTGGGTAAAGACAAAAACCCTTTACAACATGTTTCTGGAATTTGTCAGCGGCTGCCAGCAGCAGCATGTTAATTAAATGTCGGCAAAGATGGAAGCAAGAGCCTCTGCTCTAATTGGGCACTTTGCTTGGTGGAGCTGAAAAACATTGTGACAGAGGAGGAGGTGCCGAAACACTGTGTTCCCCCGCCATGGCGCGGGGACAGGGACAGCCAGGCACAGGAGATGCTCTCTTCTGAACCCCCGTTGCCTCTGTTTGGCCTGAAACAACCTCGCCATTGAAAAAAAAAGAGTAATACAAGGCCTAAAATCCTCCATAGGATTGGTCCTGACCATGGCAGCAGCGTGGAATGCAGGGAAGTGGCTGCTTGGCTCAGGGGAAATTCAGAGGTATCATAGCTGGGCCATCAGGAGCTCCAGCCCACTTGCCAGCAAGTGGTGTATTGTACCTTCCTGTATGACAACAAAGGCAGGCCTGCCAGGGGTTAGAAATGGCCTCTGGAGAATGATCTCTGCAGAGGCTGAAGCATACATTGTGCTCCATTCTTTTCCCAGGACAGGGATGAGAAAACGAAGGGCAATTCCTGATTTCTGTGTGCTGGTATCTGCTGAAGGAAGGAGATCTCCTCCCAGCCTCTTTGCACTGGGGAAAGGATGTTAACAGCCATTTTCTGCTCACAGCTTCATCCAGAGAACCCATCAGAAGCCACCACAGGGGTGTTTACTGACAGGCACCCTAAATAATCTCATTTCAAAAAGGGAGTCCTAAACTTCTTGCCCCAAGTCTGCAAAATTTGAAAGCAGAAGCAGACCTATTGGGCACTGCATCTCTTACTGTGTCACTGGACCTGTGTCCCTCCTTCCCACCCTTTTGAGTTCTGTCCATGTCCCAGTAAAGCAGTCATCCAGCTGTGTGTCCCCATCTTTCCTCCCAGGAGCTTGCAGAGGGCCATGAGGATCAGTAATGGCAAAGAATGGGTGACCCTCGTTGCTTTAGTGAGGTGGCCAGCCCACAACTCTGGTGGGACAGGTCTGTGAGCACTGGGAGATAGTCCAGCCCCATGTGCATGTGCTGGAAGAAGAAGCCCTGACCCAGCTCCCTGTCCCACTGGGCTCTGCCTCCTCCTCGTGGGAAGACACCTCAATTGCCCAGGCTGCTGGGCAGCGAAGCGTTTTATTGCCCATGCTCTTGTGGGGCTCAGTCTGGTCTCACTACCTAAATCACTCGCTGGGACTGGCCTTGCAGTTTTAATTCTCTGGCAAACAATGCCGAGGTCAGACTGGCGTGTTTGAAGTGCGGTCGTGGCCCCAGCAGTGGATGGAGGGTTTCTCAACAGGGGAGTGTGGAGAGCAGAGGATTGGGCTGCTCCAGCAGGCGGGAGAACGTGTGAGAAAGGGGCTGTCGATACTCGCAGGGATTAGGTGGTACAAATTGGCTGGGAAGCACCGGAGGCATTGACTAAAGTTGNGGGGGGGGGGGTGGCTGAAACAACCTGCCTTCAAGGAGGGTGGAAGGCCCTGCCTGGCTGCTAATCCCCTGGGATCTCTGGGGCACAGAGCAGAAAAGAGGTTAAAAAAAGGGAAAATCTCGTGTAAAGGTGGTGGTTTCCCCAAGGGGATGATGTTAGAGAGAGCGGGAAGGGGGCGGGGAGTGAGGGGGGAACAACATCATTTAATCCTGCTTTTAATAGGCAGGTGGTGGGCTTTGTTTGCACTCCTGCTCCTGTGAGCTGCTGCAGAGATTTTGGCAGAAGGCCTTTGCTCACCTCTTCTGCCCCCCACTCCTGTGCCTCTGCAGAGGGGCCCCATCTTTGGGCCTGCCTGGGAGAAGGTGGGGCTGCATGCTTACATCTGTGTCCATGTGTGTGTTGGTGTGCATGGGTGCAGGTACACAGTGCAAACCCCGGGTTTGGGCTGGAATGGGTTCACTGCACACCCCAGGTGTTGGCCATGGTGCACCTGATGCTGGCAGTGTGCCCTGTGTCCCCATGGCCGTGCCTTGCACAACTGGCACAGTGAA
This sequence comes from Pachyramphus minor, assembly GCA_013397135.1. Lineage (NCBI taxonomy): Eukaryota > Metazoa > Chordata > Aves > Passeriformes > Tyrannidae > Pachyramphus > Pachyramphus minor. Next base: position 1,633,670 of record VYXB01004996.1, on the reverse strand, counting down.
ATGCACACTGCCGACGCTGCTGCCGATGTTCGTGTGCTGTTGGACACAGTGCCAGCGTGCACATCCATCTACCTCTGCCATGCACGTCCATCTACCTTTGCTGTGCCCTTCCCTCTACCTTTGCTGTGCAAAGCTGTACCTTCCCTCTACCTTTGTGCTGCAGCGAGCCGTGCGTGTCCGACCCGGCGTGTCCACACCTGCGTGAGCACCGCTCCAGCCCCTTCCTGAAGGAGCGCTGTAAATTGTAATCAGATTAGGGCAGCCGGTCGCTTAGGGCCCTTGAAAAGGGCATACGTCCCCTCATCAGTACCTAGCATTGAGTCGCACAAAGGGTCTAAGTAACTCGGCAGGGGTCGGGCCCTCTGGAGCGCAGGGGAGGGGGCTCGTCTTTCTTTTCTCTCTGTCCCTTGTAATTATGTCAATTTGCTAGCCAAATTGTTTGCTTGAGTGGACAGTGGGGGCTTGCCCCCCTTCACGCCTCCCCCCCACTCCTAACCCCATTCATGTGCTAATGTGGGAAGGAGCACGGCCTCCTGACTTCGGGAGGTGGCCGTCAAGGAGCAAAGCATAGGGGGGCACAGGCTGGAAGAGCCCCCCATTTACGTGCCCATAGATGCCCTGACCTTGCAGCCCAGATAAACAGGGCACTCCTGTTTGCTTTAGTCCATGGCAGAGTGTGCAACGCAGAGCCAGCCCCAGCCAACCCTGTTTTTTTCTGGCCATCCCTCACCTGCGCCACATGCCGGCTCAGGCCATCGCATCCCCGGGGCCGGGAGCCGTGCCCACCGCACAGCGGTTTTCCCGGCACACCTCCCCACCCGCGCACCTCCCAGCATTTGCATATATTCTGCCTGCAAATCCTTGTCAAGGGGACCCTCTTTATTGCCTGTATAGATCACAGGGTGTTAGTTAAGGGGCTTCTTTGTATTGCCTCAGACAGCTGGGGTCATCAAAAGTCCTGTGGTGGGAAGGAGAGACAGGAGGAGGGGGGAAGCCCTGACAATACGGACTGAAGGATTAAAGGAGCATATAAAGTTCCTATTGAGTGAGACAAGAGGCTGTTCACTCCCAAGATTGACAGCAACCAGGAGGCGATTCCCAACACAATGTCCAATTAATTCTCTACCCTCTTCGCTGCCGTCTCCTCCCTCCCTCCCTCCTCTCCTGGGCTGGGGCATGAGCAGGGAAGGGCTGAAGCTAAGATCCTCAAGAAGGTAATTAATTATTCCTGACTAAGAGGAGCTTGCCAGGGTGCAGACCAGTCCCCAGGCTTGCTGGGAATCCATCCCCCTCCCACAGGATACCATCAATTTGGGCCACTTTAGGGTAGTTTTCCTTTCTGTCATAGGCAGAGCTGTCCCACCAAAGGTCCATCTCCATAGCAGGTCCTGGACAATAACCATGGCTATTGCTGAGCCCAGTAGAGGCAGATTTAGGGCTAAAGCCAGGCTGGCACCGGAATGTAGCAGGACAAGGCAGCAGCAGCAGGAGAGCTAGGGAGCAGGGGAAGGTGCGTGGTCAAGATATATGGGCATGCAGAGCATCTGGGGAGAGGCAGAGCAGCGTGTGCCAGACCTGAGGATTAGACCTTACCTGCGTGTACAGTGGCAATGGTTAAAGCAGCTCCACCTACCCTGGTTTTGTAGGGAGAAGCAGACTACTGGCAATAAGGGTGCATTGCCACTGTCCCCTGGACTGGCCACTCACACTGTCCCCAGCACTGGGCATAACAGGGCATGTAGGAGATATTGGTGAGTGTGCTCCTACCTCACCTGCTAACTGCATCTCTTTGTTGCACCCCCATGCACAGGAGCGGAATCTGGGTCACCATGTGAAATTCCTGCAAACCCCTGAGTACAAACTGCTTGATTTATCTGGTCGAGTTTTCCGCTCAGCCCAGAGAGCACCTTTTGCCGAGTTGGCCATCTTTTTCTTAGTACTCTCTGTGGTAATGAGGCTCTCAGACATGAGCGGCCAATGTCCTTCAACAGTGACAAACATCCCCAAACCACCTAACTTGGGAGAAAAAGCCATGGAACTAGGACAGCCCATTCTTGCTGCAGGGACATTTTAGTCAACCCATCTTCTCTGTTCCTACAGCTCAGTACTGACCCCTTCCCCGCTGCCACGTCTGTCTATGGCTCTGAGAACACCCTGATCAGCACAGGGTGGGGGGACAAATGCTGAGCAGGAGATACCCTCAGGATGCCTGCATGCGGCTGCCAGCGGCTCGGCATCTCCTGCCCACTCCCTCCCGCCGCACACGCTCCCAGTGAAGTTGTTTGAAAGTCTTCCGGCAGTTTTCGGGGCCAGGAATAACAGATTAGCCATGATCTGATCAGCCCAGTATCTAAGCTGTATTCTCCCTGCTGACAAGTATTTGAAAGAGGGGAGGGGCCACTTTCAGCCCAACGATGAATCTTTCACCGACAAGAAAAGACCCTTTTTTCTCCCCGCCGGCCGCGGGCTGCTCCGTGCCCTGTTGCTAAGTGAGACCCGGGGCTACTGCTTGCACGCGGCCAGCTCCAGCAGAGCCCTCGGGTTAGCAGGATCAGGATATTCACACCAGACATCTTGTTTTTCAGGGAGGGTGTTTCTTTTCTCACCCGCCTTTAGCTGGCAGATAACAGCTCGCTGGCGAGACCTGGCGATGCCCCCACCGAGGCAGCTCGCCCTGGGAGGAAAGGAAAGGGTGCAGAAGCTGTTGGAGGGCAGACTGGGGAGCTGGGCTCAGGTGCTCAGCCCTAAATGTCCAGGTTTTCTTGCCACACATGGGGGTGTCCCTATCTGGGCTACCACCCCACAGCCCCCATGTCCTGGTGGGTTGGGGCACAGCAGGACCTTGGGGATGTGGCCTCGGAGGATGCTTGGTGCTGAGGGCCAAGAAAAAGTCTGGCTTGGCCTCATGCAGGACTGGGTCTGGGCATGGTCTTGCAGGGGGACATGGGGTAGAAGAAACAGGAGGATAATCTCCAGTTTTTTGGTCCCTGCAACTTCTGCTCCAGAGCACCTTCTTCCCCAGTCAGCACCAGTCAGAGCAAACAACCCTGGGAGAAAGAAGGGAAATCACTAAAACAAAGGCTTTCCAGGCTATTTCTGGAGCTGCCAGCATGAGGTGCCCTCGCCTAAGACATGGTGCTCACATCTCCCTCCTCTCCTGCACAGCAGCAGTGCAGGCAGGACTGCAGGCTGCCAGGGCCTGAGCTGGCACCTTCCCAGAGCCCTCCCTGCCCTCCCTCGCAGGCAGGGAGCTGTGGGGGAGGAAGAAGGCTCTCCTTCATGCATATACCCCTCCAGTGACTCTCTAGTGCTGATGCCGAACCTCCCTCACCAGCTCCCAGCAAAGGCATCCCTGAGCATTACAGATGAATGGCAGTTCGGGCTCTTTGTGAGCAGCCCTGCACAGCAAATCTCCCTCTCCACTGCTGTAGGCAGCCTGGAGAAATCCCCTCACCCCTACCTCAGCCTGGGAACTCTTTCTTGACTCCAGACTCCTGTGAGCCCTTGATATCCTGACAGAGAGAGGTGACCAGGGTTAATTCCACTGACATGCAGGACTGTGGAAGAGACATGCAGAGAGGCTGTTGCCTTTTTCACAGGACAGATAAACCACTCTGGCACAGCACCACAATGGCTCCATCCCCACGGCCATGCCTTTCGCCCAGCTGGTATCAAAAAAAAAACAAGGGAAAGGTGCCAGAGGGGCTACAAAAGTTACTGCTGCTTTGAGAAGCACAAAAAGGAAAGAAACCCTCAGCCTCTGGGTTTGAAACACAAAAGGCCGGATCTGTGGCTGTGATACAGCCCGTTTCTGGAGCTTCAGCAACACAAAGTAGCTGAAAAATTGGGTTCTCTGGCCCAGTGAGCTCTCCTGCAGTTTATAGAGGTCACTCAGTGGCTGAAGGGGCAGCACCAGTGCTGATGTCACGGCCACCTCCAGCACTATGAGCAATGAGACAGAATTCTCAGTGCTCAGAGGTTGTCCAAAGTCACATCAGAGGCATGATGGCTTTCTCCAGTCTTCCTGGTAATAAGAGTGGCATTCTGGCATTCTGAGGGAAGGTGGTGTTATGGTGCAGGTGCTCTATCACTTTGTGCTTGCCATGGACACCAGTGACTGTGTGGGCTGCTTGCCATGCTTGGTAGTGAACACTGACCCCAGATAAATCCCTCCCAGCCAAATGCTTCTGAAGGATATGCTCAGATCTCTCTAGGCATGAGCCAGCAAATCACAGGCAAGGTCTGCTGACCTTTGAGACCCTCACAGAGTTCTACCTGTCCAACTAGCTCTCACTGTCACCAGCGGCTCTTGGCCACTCTAGCAGAGGCAAGCTCCCAGCTTTGGGACCTTAACACCCCTCTGGTACTTCAGGCCAGGTTTCTCACTGTTTTTATGTGTCTCTGCCAGCCATGAGTCATGTTCTCCACTGCAGAGACAGGTCTCCTGCCTTGCTCTGCAGCCAGGAATCACCTGTGCAGGCAAGCAGTGAGACGGTGGGGGGATTGGAGCCCAACACCCTTCATTCTCTCCTGGGGAAAGCTGAAGGACTGTTGACATACATATTAAAGTTTCCTGGCCCATTGCTTGGTTAAACCTGCAAATTACCTCTGTTTCTCTTGGATAAACTGTCCAACTCATTCATTTTATCATCTGCAATGTGATGACCCACTGCTCACATCAGGGATGCAAGGACCTGTGTTTGGCTGTCACTGACCTTCACACCACTATGGCACTGACCAGGTTTTTAGGAGCTCAATGTGCTACAAAAAGCAAGGCCCCAGCATCAAAACTAATTGCTACTGACTTTATTTCTTTTGTCTCATTTGTTTCTTCTGGCCTTGCCTCCAAGCCTTGGTTTTGTCTTGGCTTGTGCTTGGCATGTGCTGGAAGGTGCTTTGTGGGCAAGAGCAGAAACATCCCATTTGGCTGCACATTTCTCTGGGGAATCCTGAACCACTAAAACCAATTTGCTCTAACTCTAGGTAGTCTCTACATTGAAAATGCTAGATAAAACCCTCCTCTAGGAAGGATGTGGTCTGCAGAGAGACCTGACTATCCTCCTGATGGTCTGATCATTGACAGGAGAGCACGGAGGCTCTTCCATGGCCAGGGACTGAGCAACACAATATCTTCTTGAGGAAGAAAGGAAAATTTGCCTTCAAGAACTAGTCAGTAAAACCTGATCTGAGAATTCATGTCCCAGTGCTGAAATAAACCATTGTGCAGCAAAGAATAGTACACAATGTAAGCACTCAGGAAAGAAGAAAATAATTTTATCCTGATTTCTAGTGTCTTCCTGACTTGTGAGCACCCTTCCGTACTCACACATGTCAGCAGAACACCGCAGAGATATATTTATATGAAAATCTGGCTGTCTCCACAGCTATCTATAGCATTTCTTTCCATGTCCTTAGCTCCATACTATGGCTATGGGATCAGTTTGCCGTAGTTTGGTTCCAGTGCCTGGAACATCCCTGCGCAAAGGGACAGTGTCAGCCCTGTGTCCAAAGGGAACTGGAATAAAGAGCCATTGTGGGACCAAAACAGTAGCTTGGATGGTTTGGGAGCACACAGGGAGCCTCGAGCATCGCAGCATCCTTTTCTGGGGTGCTGCCAGCGGGGAAGGGGGTCCCCCCACGGGCTTCCCTGCAGACGAGGGCCCCCGCTCAGAAAGAAGTGGCGGCACATCAGTATGCAGAAGTGGTCGCTGCTCGCCAATAAATTAGCATAAACCACTCTAGGAGGTAAATAGACATACAAGGCGCCAGTGTGTGCAGCGTGGGCTGCGGCTTTGTCTCAGCCCCACTATTGTCACGGCCCCTGCTGCACACTGACCGAGTGGGGCCGGTGTGGTGGGCTCTTACACTTTTGACTGCTGGATAAAAGGGGGGAACATAAAGAGAGGGGAGAACTTTTTTTTGGGTTTTTTTATAAGTCCAGACGAAGTTACAGACGTCTGTTAAACGTCAATTACAGCTGAATAAAGACGTCTGCTTGAGGCTTAGTTATGGCTCCTTTCAGCCACCGAGATTTTTCCAGGGCTGGCCCGGGATGCCTTCGGCAACCTAATTTGGAGATTGTAACTCTATAAACAGGCTCTGGCATTAATCAAGGCTGGTGAAAATGCAAATGACGGCATGGAGGGGTCTTGGGTACAGGATGGGGTCCTGCGCCTTGCAACGCAGGGCAGGGAGTAAAAAGAGGAAAGTAAAGGGAAGGAAGAAAGGGTCCATACAGAGAAGTGGGGATCCATAAATAGACAGCTTGATGGGGTTTGCTGACTTTCCTCCTGGTGTTCTGGGAATCTGGTCCCATCATCTGTATCCAACTCTGCTTCCCTCTGGTTAACCCTTGTGGTACTCCTGGCCATACAAGTCTGGTTGCCTATGTTTTTCCCTGAAAGACCAAAGCCCAAATACCAACAAACCAGGTATTAAATGCTTTAAAATCCTGGAGGATCCCTGGGTGTTTTGGAGAATCCAGACTAGATAAGAGAGGGTGTCAGAACAGCATGGAGACTGTAAGATCATTCCTTTTAGAAGGATGGCTCATGCTTTGTATGGCTCCCTGTTGCTTAATATGCATTCTGTTGATGTCTCCTTTTGTCACAGGGAAAAGGCCCCTCACCCCCCAAGCTGGGTGAGAGGGGAATGAAGCCCCAGGTCAGTGTCCTCCACACCATTAAAAGTCATCCTGGTGATCATAAAGAACAAAGCACTCTTCAGACTGGAAAAGGTACCTAGGGACCTTCTTCCCTCTTGGATACATCCATGTCAAGAGGCAGAGAGAGGGTGGAGGGATGGAAAACCCTTTTGCCTCATTGGCAATACTGTGTTGTGTCCTGGGACAAGTTAGCAACTGGTGATTAGAACCAGGTCCTATCCTATAGCCATGTCATAGCCAGATGTTGAGACCAAGAAATATAAGGAATAAGCCTGAAAATCTGACTGGAAACCACACTGATGCTGAGGGCAAACTGTGTGTGATGTGTACTATGGAGGAGGCTCAATCCTCACTCCCCTGGCCCATGGAGCATCCTTTCCATGCTCTGCCCTGAGGCTCAGCACTGTGCTGAGCCATGCAGTGACTGCGGGATGGATGGTCCAAAGGAGCTCCAGTCTCCCTCTTTTCCTCAGATCTTCTGGGAATCTCCTATTTTGGAAATATTTGAGAGAACAGGTGAGGATTTTAGGGGTAACAGTAACAAAGGAAGACCCTTCCCATTCTTCTTCTTTGGGAAAAACATTTTCTCCTCACATTTCCACTCTGTGGGGAGCATCCTCTTCCCATTCCAGCCTCTCTTTTTTTCTCCTCTATTATTCCCTTTCCCCCATCTTACATGGCTACATACTTCCCTGTCTCCTCTCTATTTTCATATCAGAAAAATCAAACCGGGAGAGAGACACAGAAACTCTAAAGACACCCCAAGACCCCCACACATCCCATTTCCCTGGGGAAACTCTATCTATTGTACTAAATTCAGTAGACTCAGAGTAGCAGCCTCTTCCTCAGTCCGCAGGGTTGGGGGTTCAGTCCCATCCACCTCACAGACCTGAACGGGATTAGCTTGAGGGGGTGACAGTAAAGGGGGATTTATTGCAGAGCATTGAAACATCACAAATGTGCATCCCAGGTGCTTCCCCTTTGGGTCATGATCAGGAAGGAGCCTGCCCTTCCCAAGACATTATCCTGACACTGCTGGGGACTGAAACAAGATGTGTTTTCCATCCACCCATAGCTTCACCACAATGGGCTGAAAAACCAACAGCATGCTCCTAGAAAACACCCGAAGGATTCCCTTCAGCTCAAAGAGAATCTACAGGATGGATTTAGGCCGGAAGACCTCCTTTTGTTTGTGGTTTCTACATAGTTGAGCAGTTATCCTGCTGAAGCATCCTGAGAAACCCCTAGTTGGTCCTTGGGAAGTGTAGATGAGATGATGTGCTGAGGCTACGGGGACCCCTTGCAAGGAGGTGGCACATGTTCATGTGTGTCTTTTGCAGGATTTGATTTTTTACAGGGGGATGTGGTTCATGGCAAAGCCAAGGGAGAAGGTAAGGAGGGTGCAACCTCAGAGGGCTGCAAACACTGGCTTAGACAGAGATGCAGAGCAGCGGTACCTGAACATGCACCTGGTCTGATGGGCTGGACTGGGATTGCTGGCTCTCCAAGGCATCTGGCTGATGTTACCGTGCTCTTTGCACTTTCACCTGGGAAGAGGTGTACAGGCAGCTTTTTGGGAAACTGACAGTACTTCCAAGGAAAGAAAGGTCAGACTTTGCACTGAAAAAGTATCACTGAGCCCAGAAACCAAGAAATTACAGAAGAAGAATGGATGGAAGTAACAAGGAGCATGGAGATGAGAGGATAAAAAAGGGGAATATGAATCAGGGCACAGAGCCAACCCGGCGGACAACGCCCAGGGCTTCCCAAAAAAAAAAAAAAAAAAAAAAAAAAAAGAGGATGGGGTGGACCAGCGACAGCTGGAAGATTTAATTGCTCCTCTCCACAGACCTGCTCGGCTCCCTCCCTCTCAGATCTGCATTTCAATATGAGAGCAGCAGTAAGTGGGATGCCGCTGGAAGGGGTTAGAATGATTAATCATTTAAAAAGCAAGATCTTAATTACAGGGTGCAATTTTTGCTATTTAAGGAGTCCATTAGTTTCCAGAAAGGAAAAAAAAATATATATATACTGCAGGTTATTCTCCTTTTGAAGAAAAGGAGGAGGGGGAAGCGGGGGGCCGTGGCACCCAGGCTGGCGTGGCCGCCCCTGCCTGGGCGAGGGCGTTGGTGTGTGAGGATAGCGAGGGGGAGGTGGTGTCATTTGTTCCCCGAGTGATATTTTTGAAGGGTGCTGGCTGCGAGCGCTCGCCGCGCTCAACCACGCGTTGGCACAATCTGTGCCGGAGCAGGCAGACGGCTTGTGCTCAGCCTCCCCCGGCACGGCTCCTCCTCCACCGGGAGCAAGGGGAGCATTCGGCCGCTATCAGCGCCACTGACCCCTCGGCCAAAATAGCTCCCAAAGGATGTATTGTGGGATAATTGCCGTGATAACATCTTGTCTGCTGGGAGCCGGGCGGAGACCTCGGACGGCTTATCTTGCCCGCGGCTGGGGCAGCTCCGACCATGCCGGGGGACTGCAGAGCGCCATGGGCCACAATGCTACCCCTGATGGGTGACACGGGGCGTTGCGACACAAGGGGACACCAGCTCAGCTGATGCCCGGGCCGGCGGCTGCGGGCCCGGCCCCGTCTCTCCCCGCGCCACAGCCTGGAGGGAGGTGACGGGGGTTAATCGCCCACCGCCTCCCCTCTGACCCCTCTGTGGGTTTTTCTCTTGTATGGTCATTTAGCCGTCCCCTGACACAAAAGGGAGCGATTAAACACAGCTCAGGCCCTTCATGCTTTAGTGGATTAATTTGCTGATCCCCCACGGATTAAAGGTCTCGACAGGATCAGCGGGAGCAGCGGGGCAGACCCCGGCGGGAGGAGGCCAGCGATAGTCCCGGGCAAGCCCCAGCCCGCAGCAATCCCTCTCTCCTGGGACCTCGTGGTGTCACCGAGCCGTGTCAGGGTTCAAGGCATCGGAAGCTCGCCTAAACACCTCACCCCCAACCCTCCTGCGCTGGTTGCCGACAGCCGAGGGATGCAGGGTCGCTATCTCCCAGCTTGCTCCAGGGAGCAGAGCGTGTTCCTCTGCACCCAGCAAAGGCTCTTCCAAAGCAAAAGGGGAACAGTGGTGACTTCGGGGGGCTGCACCGCAATGAGGGGGGAGCACCGTTGCCCTCCCCAGGCCTGCGGGAAGCAGAGATTGCATCTGCCTTTAATTACTCCCTCTCTGCATATCAGATGCTCGTGCACCTTCTGCACATGAATGCTGATTAATTGCAGGGTTAGGCTCCGAGGCAGGCCGGACCACATTATTTCTGATGTTTGCTCTTTTCACGAGGAGAATAAATGCCATGAATCCACAGTAATCAGTGGCTTTTAGCTTGTCACTCTTATGACACTCTTTACTTAGACCAGGAAATGGCAAATGTGGTGGAAATAAGAACTTTATTATCTTTTTTTTTTTTTCTTTTCTCCCAAAAGGGAGGTGTTTGGTGAGGAGGGGGAAGAATGTGGTAGGGGCATCTTGTGGCAGAGGCAGAAAGCGGCTCCATTTTCCCTGTGCCTGAGGAGCTGTGGTTCACCCTGTTCCATGAAGGAGAGAAGAAAAGCAGCAACATCATCTTTGTGAAATGAAGATTGGGTGGCACATCAGACTGGGGCTGTCCTGGAGCAGTGGTGGCACTCTGGGTACAGTAGAGCTGGAAGGCAGAGGGGTCTCTGCCATCCTCCATAGGGCCTGTGGCCTTGCCTGAAATGCCAAGCTTGGGCATGCACTGTACAGCCACAACCCAGGACAGATGTCCACGTGTGCTTCATCCATCTTGGAGACACAGCCTAACTACAGAGCAGGAAGGCCCGGGGAAAACCCAGAAGGATCATCTTAGAACAGGTTAGGTAGGAAGGGACCTTAGAAATCATCCAGTTCCAACCCCCTCATTCCAAGGATGCTTGGACTCCTGGCAGGAATGGGCTCTGGGGGACAAACAGCAGCATCCCACAGCATCTCTCGCCACTCATCCTTTGCCTTCCCTTGCCAGCAAGCCCCGTTCTCCTCCCAGCAGAGCCCCATCGGCTCAGGTGGGAAACCCTTTCACCGCCTCCCTCAATGCCCTGCTACCGATCTCATTGCCACCGCTTAGCTCAGTGCGAGGGCAGCCCTCGGCTTTTCAGCAGTGAACATCTGGCGTGCGGCGGGCGCCTGGCCACCGGCCACCCCGGCCCCCTCCCCGCGCCGCCCCGCCGGGGATGCCCACAATTAGGCAGCCCCGAGCCCCTGGCCGTGGCCTCACTCAGGTGAGTGCCCAGTTGCGAGGATGGAGGTGTAATTAAGGTTAATCAGAGGGCCGGGGGTCAGGGTGGTGGTGGGTAGACCCAGCGAGCCTAATGGCGGCCGTAATTAGGCAGCTGTGGAGAAGCGGTTAATGAAGACGGCAACCGTTAATAAAGCTCTTCCTGAGCAGCCTTCTGGCCCGGGTAATTGAGGGATTTGCAAGTGCCATCTCCCCCTTAACCCTGTAATGAGCAGACCCATGGCAGCCCGCGTTAACCCTTCCAGGGACAGAGGCGGTGGCGGCGGGGCCATAGGCCGCTTTGCGGGGATGTGCCAGCAGGGCCGGGGTCGTGGGATGTGGGTTTGAGCATTTCTCCTTGCCACCGGGTCCCCAGGGCTCCCTCTGCCCCGTGGCTTCCCTGGGAGCCCTTTGAGCCATGCTCAAAGCGGCTGGCAGAGACTTTTCTCGCAGATGCTGTGGTTTCCCACGCCTGCCTCGGCATTATGCAATCCCCCCCCAGCCCTCGCCGCCCCCCCGGCCCCACCACCCACCAGCGCCGGGATGTCATCATCAGCCCAGGCCCTGGGAACCCACATTGTTAGCTTAGTAAATAGAGAAATCCCCACTCAAGCATTGCAAATGAGGGCAGAGGGGGAGCCGGGGAACCGCGCCGGCCACGGCGGGCCGCAGGGTCTCTCCCCTCTCTCTCTCTCTTTGAGTTGTCAGATGAATTCAGTGGTTAACAAAGAGCAAGGGAGGGAGCTGAGCTGCCGCCGCAGCTGGGCAGGGCGGTAAGAGGAGGCAGGACTGCAATGCCACCACTCCAGCGAGCAGCTTTGGCCTTGCAATACCTGCTGCAGGTGGGCAGGAGCCCGGTGTAACCCCGAGGCTGTGCTGGCTGTGTACCTGAGCATCAGCAACTCTGCACCCCGAGGCTTGTGCTGCAACAGGGGGTGACATTTCAGGGGATGAGACAGCTGGGGAAAAGCAGAGGGGCCAGGGACACATCCCATCCTTGCTTTACTTTTCTTGCTACCAGTTGTACCCATATGGCTGCAGGGAGTCCTGGGGACCCTGCTGAGCTATGGCGACCCACAGTACCCAAATGCTTGTGAGCATCCTGAATGTGTCAGTAAGGAAGTGATGCAGATCAAAAGACACAGAAATACTTTTATTTTGGTCTGAAATAGAAAACAAGCACAAAGAGGCTGTTTTTACAGAGTGGTGATTCTGCTTCTCTGAATGGGGCCTGAAAATTACTCAGTGAGTGGAGCATTCAGTGACCAGTGCCAGCTCTGGCAGCAGTGATGTTACTTTGGCTGTAACACAGCAAAGCCTCTCTTGGCCCTACCAGGAGTTTTCGTTCATCTCTTAACAGGGATCCTCCTGTTTCCTTCTAGCTCTGGGTTTCTGCACATGCAGGGAGGTGTTGAGAAGGGCGCATTCCCACTGTGCAAGGTACACAAGGGCTGAGAGCTGCTGTACGAGTACATCCCGCTTGGCATTAGTGTCTGGAGCCAGACTCCATGCTGACATCACTGCCTACCCGACTGCCCTGCAGCAGGCAGGGCAACTGGTGGGGGGAGGTCTTTAAAATCTTTATTAAGATGTGGAAATGTGTGTGCCCTTCTCTACCAGTTGCCTTAGCCTAGAGCTGGAGAAGGTTGCGGTGACATGTTGGGAGCTTCACAGACTTTCTGGTGCTGCGAGCAGCGGTGCTGTTCCTGATGCCAAGCAGTGCTTGAGGTCCCACTGTCACTGTGCCCACAGAGCTGGTGGATAGTCCACAGGAATCCCAAGGGCTGGCACAGCTGGAGAGTCAGGAGGAGCCGTGAGCCCCTGGCTGGGAGCGGACACTCAGAGGTGAGTGGGTGAGATGGAAGCACAGCTTCAGGGCTGTTTTCTCTCCTAATAAAAAGCTTTTGCTTTTTTCTGCTGCTGTCACTGGATGGTCAGGGAACTCTGCCTAGAGGGCATGTTTTTCCAGGCCATGGTGATTTGTAAGGTGTTGCAAGATCTCAGTCTTTGTTTTCTAATGCTAACCTGGCTTCATTGAACAGTTCTGTTAAACTCTTCAAATTGTGTGTTTCTATTTTTATAACATGGTGGGTTTAAAATAAAAAAAAAAGACCTTTCTGAAAGTAATAGCAAAAATGTTTCACTCTGTATCTCTGCCCCTGGTTTCTGCTGCTGCAGCTGGACTTGCAGTGGATTCAGAAGGCTTGAGGAGCCCCTGAATTCCTACCAGGTGTTTGTCAGAGCACTGGCAGCTTGGCCACCCTGGTAACTCATGCTATCAGCTTGTCAGGACCAAATCCTTACCCCAGCATAAGCAAGGGCAACTGCTATTGCAATGAGGCAACCAGAGGCAGAGCTGCTCCAATCCTGTACTGGGAATGAACCCCATACTCTATCCCATTTCCAGGGGTACAAATGGCATCTGGCACCACTGTACCAAGGGTGCCAACCCTGTGCCTCTTCCCAGGCAGAAACAGCCAGATGGGGAGCAAGTTACCCCTATCTCCAGGGCTTTCCAGGATGTCACATGGTGCTGAGGCTTGCTCACATTCTGATCTCTCCCCAAATCTCTTGGAGTCAGCCCAGGTCATCCTCTCCCACCAGGTTTACTGCTGGTTGTACTGGGGGGATTGGAAGAAGCCAAAATATGCCCCTTTGAGACAAACCCAAAAAGCGGACAGAGCTTTGTCCTGCCCTGTACAACAGTGTGTGTAGAGGTGTGGGAATGAAGATGCTGTGATGAGACAGCAGCTCCCAGGCATTTAGGGTGGCTTTTTCTTTTTTTGAGGAGAGCAAATTCCTATTAAATCGTAGATAAATAAAGGGGAGAAAAAGACTCAGAGGAGACCAAGTGGTCTTCAATAGCTGGTGGCTGCTGGTGTTGAGCAATTTCAACACAGCCTGGTAACAAATATATCCTCTCACCAATTATTTACCAGAAAACTTGCTTTGGCAGATCCCACATCAAATAAAATACACAGATTTTTCATGAGAAGGTTTATTTATTTTTTTTGGCTCCATGTTCCATAAAACACATTTACTCAGTCACATACAAAATACATTTATCCAGTTTCTTTAAAACAAACAAAATAACCTCTCCTCTCCATCTGGCCCCTCTCTCTGCTCCTTTCTAGCCTGGTCTGCTTCCCTATTCCTCGCAATATGGAACATGACAGGGTATTTTCAATGCTATTTTTGTCCGTTGTGTCATAGCTTATATTTAAAATAGCATTTAAATCTGCCAAGTAGTGCGGTGTTTTAAACTGCTGTCAGACTGAATTTCTCCTCCTACATACCGCAGATTTCAGCTACAACTTAAAGACAGCTGAGGGAAGCTTTTGAGGAAGGGGGGAGGTGGAGGTGGTTGGGGACCAGATTGTCTGCAGGTGTGAGGACAGTCAAGGGATATTAATAGGGTAAAGGGAGGCTAGAGGGGGGACACAGCCCCAAAGAAAACCAGGGAAGGTGCATATGGGAGTGAAAATGCCTTCCCAAAGGCAGCTCTCAGTTGGGACAAAAGGTTGTGATGGTGGGACCAGGTTTGTGCACCCAGAAGCTGTAGAAATGGGGGTCCCTTGTCTAAGGGCAAAATGAGAGCCCCCCTACTACGGGGCATTTGTTCTGCATTTGCTCTGCATTTTCTCACCTTGCAGGTCCTAAAAATAGGGTTGACTGAGCCTTTAGGGAGAGAGCAGAGGAGAAGGTTGTGCTGCCTTGCTTGCATTGGGGTTTATTCTCCCTTTCTTCATCACTTATTTTTTGGGACATGGCTGACATCTGGATAGCCTTGTGGTGAAGTAGTACAATCATGATCCATGGTCAATGCCTGGGAAAGGGCCCATTCCTCCTCTTCATGCTTGGGGTCTAAAAGTCTGCTGGTCCCTTCCTTCCCCATCATGAATAAATATTACAGACATCCCCAGCAGAGCTGGCTTGGTTGCAATCACATTAGAAACAGCCAAACCTCTCCCAGCCAAATCCTTGGCCAGTTCAAAGCCCCATGATCCCTCTGAAATCATCTCCCACTGGAGGAGAAATGCTCCAATAATGGGTCTTCTCTCACATCTGAGCCCAAACCACCTTTGCTTCCTATGTTCAGCCTTCAGCCCTTAACTGTAGCTGTTGTTGTGCTCCCTGGGTACCCAGTTGTCCCCTTCCACTAGCCATGGAAACATCCCAGCGGCATGATGGGTCCTGAGTGACATCTCCCACCCTCTCTGCCTTTGCTCTGCTCTGCCCCATGAACATACTGCTTGCATGTCTGTGTCATAAGATGCACTACGTCATTGTGCTCTCAGTTCCTGGCACACAAACAACACAGGGATTCCCAGGCTGTGGTCCCTGTCACTGCAGCCTCTGACACCTTCCTGCCTTTTCCACTTGTCTGGGATTGACTCCTTGCATGGGAATTGTGGGTAGCACAGGAAGGGCCAAGAGGGGTGGGAGCAGCCCCACGCCAAGCCTGGTGGGCATGAGTCACCACCCTGCTGCGGAAGAGTTCTTCTCCATGTCATTTTGGCTGCAGTAGAGATCTGGTGCAGCCCCACCAGAGCAGCTGATGGGCTCTCTCTGCTGTAGGATCTCCAGAGACAGCTAGTGTGAGGTCTCTCCAAGCCCCTTGCACAGCCCTGCACCTTCCCCAGTGCTGATGGGGATCACACCAGGCCCTGATGGCCACTCGATCCTCTCCAGTGCCTGTAGGGATGGATGTTTCACGGGGTGCCTCCAGTCTGCAGGTGCCCCCCAGTTTCCAAAGAGGGTTTGGGTTTCTCTCCTACAGCCGTCCAAGGCTCATTTCTTTCTCCATCCCTGTTGGTGTTTCACCCTCTCTTGGGACACGTGTGCCTGCCATTGATGTCTCCTACTCATCCTCTTCTGTCAACACCACCTAAGGAAGGGACAGATTTAATTTTTAGCAACGTGTCCTCTGTGTCAATAACTCCCCTTCATCCTCTTCTGGGTGCCAGGAATATCTGCTCATCCATCTTCTCCTTCCTTCTCCACACACAGATTTCAGCTCTTTCTCCACCCTCTCCCCTTCACCTTTTTCACTTCTGCCTGGAGTTTTCCATCTCTCACCCTTGTTCCCAGAGGGAGAGGTGACCCTTCCCGCTTGCTGTGTCATGCAGTGCCACATCCCTAGACACATCCCTGTGCCAGCCCCAAAAACAGCTCTGCCACCCCTGTGACAGGATGGTAGAGGCATCTCCATTACACCCCACAGCTTGCTGGGCTAAGACAGGACCAGCGTCAGGATCTCTTCCTTTTGTATCACCTCACACCTCCAGCTTGTTCCCATTCCCCAGCTCACTTCAGGATAGGATAATGCACCATGAGTGGGGGTGCCTAGCTGGGTATGGTTATTTATTGCCCCAAAAGGCAAGGCTAGGAAAGGGGTACGGCTGGCTCCACGATTGCATCGTGGCGCGTTAATCAGCCGCATTAAAATTCCAAGACAGCTCCTGCCAAAGTGGCTGCGCGCCGTGCAAGGTGGCTGGGAAACGCCGGGAGCCGTGACAGGCAGGCGCAGGCAGACAAAGAGCTCGCTCCGTCACTCCGGGTCTGCTCCGGGAGGAGAAAACCAACACACACACACACACACAGACACACACACACACAGACACAGCCCCACGCCTCCTGGCCACGCGGATGCCACATGAGAGCCCACGGCGAGCAAGCCTGCAATGGCCAGCGAGCCCGCCAGCATCCCAGCACCATCCCAGGGGGATATTTCAGCTGGTTGAATAACCCGACTGACCCCACGGGGTTGCATGGTACCCACCACGGGGGACTGGCGTGTCACGGTGATGGGGACCACCCCTTGCTCAACCCCCGGCATCCCATCCCTGCGTGCGTGGGGAGCGTGTGTCCCCGCGCGGTGTGAGCCCCCAGGACGAGGGTCCCCCCAAGCCGTGTTGCCCACCAGAGCCCCTGACAGCTGTAGTAATGCGTTTTGCCACAGGGTGCCACTATGGCAAAGCTGTAAGGCCGCCGGGCCCTCAGCCCTGTTGTGTAAAGATACCTGTGTTACCCCCGTTACTCGTGGTTTCCTTCTTCCCCTCGGTTCCCTTCTCTCCTCATGCCCCCCGCAAGGAAACTGCACCAAAAGCCCCCCAAATATTCATCCGAAGGGGGCAATGCTGCCAGATGAGCCCTGTGCTGCAGGACAGAAGAGGGGATGCTGGATCCCCTCTGAGTTGTCCTGAGAATGACACAGTGAGGACTGACACATCAACATGGCATTGCTCTGTCTCCAGCAGACCTGGCAGGGAGGAGAGATTCTGGAGGCTCTGTGGGACCATGTACAGTGCCAGTGAGTGAAGGGGGTGCTGTGTAACCCAGATGTCCAGGAACAATGTGCCAACCCCGCTCCTCTCCTGCATCTGGGGTGCTGGGCTCTGGGGATGCAGCTCCCAGATAAAGAGGGTCTGGCTCCATTGCTGGGAAGCAATCAAAGGGCCTGACAAGGCTACAGCCATTTATTTCCTCCAGCTTTTCTCCAAGGATGGATTTGGCCAGACCTATCTTCCCACAGCCGGGCCTGTGAACTGCCTGCGGGAAAGCAGATGCTGCAGCTGGGGCACCACACCCCACCCCAAAAAGCCAGCACTCTGGGAGCAAGCAAGCTGGGTCCTGCACCCTAAGTTTCTCGCCTCCCTGGCACACTCCAGCCCCTTTCCTAACTCTCCCCAAAGAAGAGGAGATGCCGCAGGGCAGCTCAGCCCTGCACCCGCGGCAGCATCCCAGCAAACCCGCTCTTCACCCATCAAGGGGGACAGCACAGCTCAGGCCAGGAAACAGAGCTGATGAGAGCTATGCAGGATCAGGACAAGAACACAAGATTTTTTAGGGTGAACACTGCTCTGTAAATGGCAGGCAGTGGGATCCTGCGTGCTGCATCCGCCGCGGGCGGAGAGAGAAAGAAGATTCGCTTCTTCCCTCGCTAATAAAGTCTGGCTGAAATGACACAGTATAATCAGTGTTTACCTGGGAGTTTACATATGGTTTGTTGTAATTATAGTTTCAATTCCTGCTTTTGCATTTTTTTTTTATTTTTTTTTTCCTAACATCTATTTTTCAATCAGTAAAAGTAAATACTATTTTCAGCCCAATGTAATTCTTCCACTCCCGTGGCCACAAACACAGCGAGGAGAGCGATTCCATTTGCACGCTGTGCAATTGAGCAGAGAGAGGAGCCCGGCGGCTGTGGGGCATCAGCAAAGCCACGGCCAAGCAGGGACGTGGGGATGAGGGAACGAGACTCCCCTCCCCATCACCAGTCCCCCAGGGTCTCCACCCCACCTGGCAGGGCTACCTTTGCTGGTAAAAAACAGCACCAGGCCCAGACGCTGCTTCCCATTGCATCGGCATCGTTAAAACCCTAAAGCTGCCTGGTCGGAGGCAGCAGGGAAGGGATAAGAGCCTTTAGGTGAAGCATCCTTTTTTTTTCAGGGCTGGCAAAGCTTTGTTCCAGCTTGGTGACTGAGTTGGCACTGAAAGTACTGTGATCCCCAAGATTTAATTTCAACACCCTCCATTTTTATGTGTGTGATTTATAACAAATCAAGGATGCCGGTGTCAGGTCCCCTTCTTCACCCAACTATTGTCACACACATACACACTGATTAAAACCACACGGCCCCCACTGGTTCCTCCTTGTCCATCCATCAGCCGCTCTGGGGACAAACTTAAACATCCCACTCCTAGCCCACACCTCCATCCATGCATGTTCTGGTGCCCTGGGTTTTAAGCCAATATTGGGTATTAATGTGGTTTGCTCGTACACACATTAAATATATACAAATAAATTTATTTATTTATGTCATGCACCTAAATCCTTGTCGAAATAATCAAGAGCTCTGTCTCAGGGAGGAATTGGGCATTATTTGGATGCAGAATAAACATGTTGCCCTAGAGACACACAGAGGGTTTCTGCCTCGGCCACTCCAGTTGAATATATGCTGGTTCAGACACCGTCTGAACTCGGTGCCAAGGCAGAGCCACTGCCGGAGGCAAGTGGGCAGCTGGGCAATGATGTCGAGAAGGGGATTGAGGAGGGGACCCTTCTCCTGTTCAGAGGGTCTCAGCCCCTCAGGGGAATCAAGCTGAGGCCAGCAGCCCTGTCTGCACCTGATTACACCCCAGCATCCTCATCAGCCTCATTTTGGGGTTAAAAAACAGGTGATGAGGATGCTTCTCCCGGAGCTGTGTCCTTGGCCTCCGCTCTCCCACATGCCCCGCTGCCAGCCGAAGGAATTTATTTACTTTTTTTAACCATCCCCAAAAAGGGCTCTTTTCTCAACAGGAGAACATGCTACCCTGAATATCCCTGGGACCAAAGGGGAATGTTTCAGCGAGGGGTTTGGGAGGGGACCCTTGCCCCCAGGATCCCAGCACGGCACACAGGCAGCTGGGGCCGTGGCTGTGCGCGAGCGGAGCCTCCCTGCAGCAGCCAGAGCTCCCCGGGCGTTGGGAGTTTGGCTGCACTAAAAACATCCATCCCAAAGCACCCATCCCAAAGCACCAGCAGCTTTGGCTGATGCATTCTAGGGGGGCTGACTTTGAGTTTTCCAAAGATATGAGGAAGGAGGGGGAATATTTGCCAGGTCAAGAAAAGCATTCCTCTCCCGCCGCTGCCTGACACTGAAAAGAAAATTAAAACCCAAGCAGTTTTAAAAAGATAAAATAAAACAAAATTGTTTCATCTCTCACTTCCACAAAAAAAAAAAAAAAAAGCTCTTCTCACCAATCTCAAGCATGAATATATTTTCTCAGTACATTTCTTGAAAGCTTACCACACTCAACCTTTTTCCCCCCAAATTAAGAATGAGCTGGTTTAAACTCTCACCCAAAATATTTATTGTGAGGAACAAAGATATTGGAATTGTCTCCAGCATTGGATTTCAATTCTCCCTTTCAGGCTTTTATCTTTTCAATCCAAATTTCAGTGACAATAATCCAATTTTGATTGACATTAAAATTATTTATTGTCACATTGTAGCTGTTTAATAAATTGTGCCTGCTTTATTTTTTGGCTTATAAATACTGTATCTTTACTACCTTGGTGCTTAATTCAAGGGAAGAAACCACTTCTGAAGGCAGACAGCAATAGTTTCAGCCGAGGCAAGATATAAAAATGCCTTTTTACACACATGAACCTGAAGAAAGAGCTGATTCCACCTTTTTACTAATTTATATATTTTAAATCTCTCTGGTTTATACAATTTTGCTTTATTTTCAAATGGTAAAATACGCCCCTGTGAGCCACATGTAAAATAAAGATTATTTTAATCTTCTTTCAGATATAGAACAATTATTTGTCAGGAACATTTAAAAAATCAGGAAAACAATTCGTGACACTTTCACGATCCAGATTTGAGAGATTTTTCACCATTCTGGGAGTGAGTCCGTTTAAAAAAAAAAAAAAAAGAAAAAAATTAAAACAAAGCCAGGCGGCATCCATTTCAGAGTGCCATTAAAATCTGGGTCGCGTTGCAAATGATTTTCTTTTTTTTTTTTTTTTTTAATTTCCACAAATTACTGAAAGTTAAAAAAACCATTATCCCATTTCACTATTAAAAAAAAAAAAAAAAAAGAAGAAAAAAAAGGAAAAAAAGAGAGAGAGAAAGAAAATTAAAAATAACATAGGAAAATGTAGCCCTTTTAGAATAAACCAAAAGCAGTTCTTTAGCAGAAATATTTCCCTGGGTTGAAGATTTCAAGCCTGTGTCCCAGAGATGCCTTTTGCTGGAGGGTGACCTGCCTTTTTGCACTGGGTGCCAGGGATTGCTAAGGGTGCCCAACGATGCCAGTGCCCAGGGATGCTCTAGGGACACAGCATCTCACCCCGTGCTTGCAGCAGGCAGAGGAGGCTGTTTGTCCACTGTCTAAATGCCCTGAAAACCCTTTTGGGGGGAGCCTGTTGGCAGATAAAGGAGGTGTCTGACAGGGGACAGGGGGTTTCTTCCCTGTGCAAATCAGGGTGGAGGGGCCAGGGCCCCAGTTGGGCTTGTGGGACAAGGGAGAGATGCAGGGCAAGGCAGGGAACAACGAAGCTCTGCAGGACTCCGTCTTGGGCACCCGTTCTGCGATGTACAGACCCACTGCCACCCCTCCTCTGCAGCACTCTCCCCTCCCCAAAACTATCCCAAAGCCCAAATCTACATCTTCTTACATCTACACAGGTTTGGTCCCCGCTCCATTATTGATGCTGCTATTTCAGGCTGGCGTTAGGATAAGGCCTTCCCCACAGGGACATGGGGTGTCTTGGGGACACAGACCCTCACCCAATGCCAGGGGGGACAGTGGGGCTGCCCTGGGTCTCCTTGCTGATGTCCTGCACTGCCTCTCCCAGTGCCAGGCGGCCGCAATGGCTCTGGCAGCCACATTTGTTTATGGGCTGAATTTGTATTAAAACGGTTCATTATTTTCCTGACTGGCAGGTTTCCAGGGTCCGTGCTAGTTAATAATTGCTGCCAATTAAACCTTCACAAAATATGCATTGCAGGGATGGGGATGGGGGGGGGACACAACACGCGAGGATTTCTCCCAAGCCCACGGATGGCTCGTGCTGCTGTGAAGGAGCCCCATGGAGGGTTGGGGATGCAGCGTCGCTGCTCACCACGGGAACCTCCCGGGGATGGGACAGCTGAGCCCCCCGAGATGGGGATCCTTTCAAGGCTGTCATTGCAAAGGGGTTATGCCTCTTTTTGGGGTCCAAATTTGCAGCTGGTGGAGGGAACACAGCAGGATCCATCCCAGCCCTGTGGATTGCAGCCCCCTCGACCTTGCAGGTACCAACTTGCCCATCCTAAGCCTTGGCCTGCCTGCTTGCCCTGGGGATGTATGTCTGCAGGGTGGGCAGGCAGGGCTTGGGACATTTACCAACCCTAGACATCCCACTCCAGCTGCAAGAAGGTTTCTTTTCGACACACAACTCCCTCTTTCCCTGCCTTTCTACTTGTTCCCTTCCACTGCTGGAACACCCTCTGTCTCCGCAGGCCAGCAGACCATCTCCTCCAAATCCCACCCTGACCCCACTTCGAACCCAGATCCAGGCACAACCTGGGAATAAAGCATTTCTCAGGGGTGAAACACAAGCAAACCTCCATGGTCCAAAACCCACCTGGGGCTGGGTCTGCCCAGCTCCTTCCACCTGTGACCTCGGGTGTCTTTTACAAGCCGTAAAGATGTGAGCACGTTTTCCCGATCACCACTTGAAAAGCAGCCAAAGAACAGGAATTCTTTAGAATCATTATTTAGCGAACGCTCACCCCGCTCTTTGAAGCTGGGAAGCTCGGCAGAGAGGCTGGGTGTTCAGGCGGGCTCTGGCTACGGGAAGGCTGGGGGGAATGTTTCTTGGATGCTAAAATCGCTCGGAGAGATGCAGGAGCGGGAGCGCGTTCGTGGGCAGGACGGCTGACGGGGAACTGCTGCCTTTCAGAAAGGCAAATAATCGCAGCCTAGGTTAGCTTTTCTGTCGAGAGAATAATTGTGCTTCTAAAGGCCCTGATATGATGAGCAGCACTGCTTTGAAATAGAAATAAATACATAAATAAATCAGGGATCTTGGACTGATTAAGGCAATTGCTTCCCTTGCTTTTGCAACCCCTTTGGGTCCTGGTTCCCAGAGCCAATTACATATTTAAAAAGTTTCTCTCTGGAAAAAAAAAAAAAAAGAGGACTTGCAACTCTAAAATAAAGTTTCTTTGTGGTTGCCTAATGAACGGCAAGGGCCAGGGCAGTTTACAGTTGTTAATTGGTTTTAAATGGCTCTAACTCTGTCTTGGAGCATTATTTTGAGCTGACCACAATGTGCCCGTGCCCTCCTGGCTGCCCGACAAGGGGTCAGGGCACACCGGGCACTGCTGGCCTGAGCCCCTTTGTGTGGGTGAGCAGCCAGCCTGCCTCCCCCATGGCCTCTCCTCCTCCTCCACCCCATGGTCAGCACCACAAAACCTCCCTGGGGACTTGCTGAGCTCCCACTGCCTCAGCCAGGGTATGGATGCAGTCAGTGGGAAGAGGAGCTGGGAAGATTCTGAGGATGCTCAGCCACTGCTTTTCCAAATGAATTCACAATTTCTCTAGCTCCCTGCTCCCTCAGGTATGACTGTGGGGAAGATTTGCTTTGCCACCCACTTCCCACTTTATCCCCCACCTTGGCACACTACAAAACCCTCCATGCTACCCAAACCCTAGCTTATCTCTAGGTTCTCCATGGCCACAACACATTAGAGCTCAGCAGCTGGCACCAGCCCAGGGACTGCCTAAGCATTGTTTGGCACATCACACCTAACACCACCATGCACCTTCAGGCACCCAGCAGGCAGAGAAAAGGCTCTGTTCCTCCCCCAAAAAACTCCCAGGGAGCTTAACTGAGCAAGCAGTTTCCTTGCTATGAGAATGGACAAAATAAATCTTTCTCCCACTCCAAGGAGGTTCAGAAACCTCACCCCTAAAGCAAGGCAAGGCTTGAGCCATGGGCCTTCTTGGATGTCTTCTTCCTGAAAACATGCATTATTGACAGCAGAAATGATGTTGGATTGGGTCTGGGATGTAAAGAAACTCTGGAGATTATTGATATTTTCCAGAGCTGCTTCCAAACCTATTCTTGGGCTTGAACACGTTGCGTGTGTCATCTCCAATGAACAGTTTTAAGCTTTAATTCAAAAAATAGCAATATGTTTATAATACTATATAAGGTTTTCTCCTGGCTGTAGGCACGGGACTATATATGTGTCGGTGTGTGGGTGTGGGTGTGTGTGCAGGGATGTAATGAGACAAACAACTCAATCTGGAGCCGGTGGGGAGGAGGAGCTGCACACGCAGCCCCGAGCAGCGGTTGGTTCCCTTTGGTACCAGTTCAGTTTCTATTTTACCAGCCAGGCAGAGTCGTCTGAATAAACACGTTATCGTTGGGACCCACCCGTAGATAAACAGGCGGTGATGTTGTAGGTGCAGGAATACACCTGGGGGTGCATGGGGGGGGGTTGGTTCTCCAGCTGTTGAATGCTGGAGATGGGGCTGGCGCGTGACAAGATGCCAGACGGCTTTTCAGCACGTCAAATCCGTATCTCAGCACTTTTCACGGCGCAGAAAGGAAACAGTAATTAAGCGACAGGACTTACATGACTTCTGCGTTGGAGAACCCTTTCAGACCTGTGCACGTGTGTGTTTGATGTGCCCCACCCCACCAGGTGTGGCCTCACTGCTTTTTAAACGCAATCCTGATGGTTTTGTGTCATAATGGATAAATTATTCAGCAGAAGAAGTGTTTCCTCCCGTTCTGGGATTTTCCTGCTAACACCGCATTGGTCATTTCTGTTGGTCCCTGCCCAGCTCTACTGGTTTTATAAAATGCTGTGGAATAATACTGGGAATAGCAGCGTGTGGGAAGGAGAAAGGTTTTATCTGCATGGGGTCTTCCATCTCCAGCTCTGTTTCTATGGATATCTGAATGGAGTTTATATTTATCTCTCCTGTTTGAGCCATGTGTGCAACTTCGGAGGAGGAGGCCAAGAGCAAAGCTACTCCACTGCTGGCTCTACTGAGCCCTGACTCCTTTGGGTCAGCAGTGACAGATCACCCAGGTGTGCAATAGCAGCCAAAATGTCACTGAGAGGAAGGGAATCTGCGGAAATACTTGGTCTAGAGCTTAACACAGCAGCAGGCACTGTGTCCGGCAGGGAAGTGGCCCCTCTGCAGCCCCCAGACACCAGTCGGGGAAGTCAGGGCAGGAGCATTACTCCTGGCCCCTAGTCCCTCCCACAGCTGCCCTGTAAATGTCCAAATTTCCTGGTAGCAAGGGATTTTCCATCTGTCACATTGTCCTTTGCTGTCAGGAGAGGAGTCGGCACAGCCCTGGTGCCGGGGGGAGCGTGCCGGGTGCCGGAGCAGGTAGGAGTGGGAAGGCAAGCACATGACTCGGCCTGGCCCCGGCGCACCAGCTCCCAGAGCATTACCATGATGGCTCCATCATTAATTGATCAATCACTGGATGACAGTTAATTAAGTAGAAAATAAAGCTACTCTGCCCAGCCTGGCATTAGTAGGCAGCGGCATTAAGATTTCTGGAGTACAAGGGGGAAATTAAAACACAAAGACACAGCTGGAGGAATAACCCCATTGCTGGTGGCTGGGGGTGGCAGCCTGGCACGATGTTCCCTGGGCCAGGACATGCAGGCAGACCCTGCACGGCAGCAGTGGCTGTTCTCGGCTTCTCCCCTTCCCCAGAAGCTGGATCTCACCCTCCAGGGATAACGCCCATTATCCATGTGCCCCTTCCCCAATGGCTCTGTTGCTGGGCACCGGCCACCCTGACCCTCACCAGCCTACAGATCTGTAAAGGGGCTTTTCCTTTCAATCCTGTTTTCCCACCTCTCAGTCCTACCTTGTGGGCTCACTCACAGCCAGGTTGAGGAAAGAAAGCCAGATAGAAAGCATCCTCTTGCCCCCCACCTTGTGTGCCTGGGATTGTCTTGATATGAAGAATTATGGTTTTTGTTAAAAACTATTACTAATGAGGCGTCTTTCCTGCCCTTAATTGTTGCCAAGGCGATGACCCCAGCCAGCCATCTTTAATTAACTTAGACTAGATCTCCTGAAATGAGCTCCTCGGGTAAATTGCTCACCACAGCTTTCAGGCACGGAGCCGTGTTTGCCAAGGCCACCCGCTCCGGCGCGCCGCCACAACCACCGGCAGAGGTGATGGCACTGGCTGGTGTCCCCCCCCTCTGCCTCCCCCTGCCACTGCCAGGCCAGGTAATCCAAAAGCCAATGGGTAGAAAACTCAGAATAATATGGGGACAAGATGAAGGAGTGACTGATGCCTGACCACAGGGAGCGGGATGAATGTGGATTTCTCCATAAAATGGGAATTCTCCCTGGCTGCTGGCTGCTCCCATCATGGGGGCTGTGGGACCGGCCGCATGGTGGCTGGCACCTCTCCAAGTGAAAATCACATTTCCTGCCTGACAGATAACGTCGGTCAAGAGAATGCCAAGGACGATTCCTGAAAATGCCATAATTGTTTTAATCTGATGGCGGATAAAAGATAATGATGCTAACAATATTTAAACGTAATTATAGTTTCCTGCGGCTGTTGGGCTCTCTGAATCCTCTCCACTCAAGTGGCTTTGTTTACGAGCAGCTCCAATAAGGCAGAGCCTGTTTTCCTCTTCTATCGCCTTCACACCTGCACCTCCATCGAGGCAGGGGGTGGACACATGCCAAGAGGCTGGATCTCCTCAGGGACAAGTGCTGGCCAGCTCTGCAGCCCCCCTGGCTCTCCTGTTTTTGGCCCACTATCACCCACCCTGGGATGTGATGCCTGCCTTGGGAAAGGGGCTGGGATGATGGTGCTTGGACCATGGCAATCCCAGAAGAGCAGAGATCTGTCTGGGGACAGGTGTTTAGGGACAGGTGGTAGAAGTAAATCCCCCACATTGGGATGGGATAGGCATATGGTGGCTGGTTTATACCAGTCACCTGTGTCAAGCTGTGCCCTCCCTCTAGCCCCCAAATCCCATCCTCATCTCCCCTCCGAGGTAAAATCCCCAATATCAACAAAAACCCACAAAGGAGGACAAACAGAATTTTCACGAATGATTTGCTGATGGCAAACAAATAAATGGCACCAGAGGTGGATGTCTGGGGGCTTGCAATCTGCAGGAGAAGAAAATGGAGGAAGAAGGAAATGGGATGAATCCCTACATCGGAGACCCTCTTACATTGGATCCTTCTACCACCATCTCAAAGGAACGCCCCCAGTCTTTTGAGGGGACCAAATGCGCTGGCAGCCCAGGTAGGGATAGAAGGGGTTGTAAAAAGAGCTTGATCGAGTGCACAGAAACAAGTAGTGAGAAAAGACAGGATTTAAGCAAGGCTTTTAGAAGAACTTAAACATGAAATGACTATTTCAGTAGCTGAAGTTTAGCCTCCTGTGTGAATCGGTCTTTGTAAATAGGAATGGAGGATAGCCAACTTCCCGAAAAGGGCTCTATGGGGGGTCCGGAAAACCACAACGTCCTGAGTTTAATGGGGAAAACAGATAGAAATAGTAACAAAGAATGGGGAGAAACAGCAATAAACCTGATTGTTTGGTAAATAAGGCTGAGCCTGTTGCCGAGAAGTGAAGTTTGAAAAGCAGCTGGGGAATGAATAACCAGTTAAAAGTTAGGAGACAAAGTGGCATAACAAACCCAGGGGGTTCACAGCACCGAGGGGTCGGTGCCGGAGCCCTTGCAGCAGGCAGGAGTGCGAGCCTTTGGAAGTGCCAGGGAGGAGGGAGGAAACAGCAACAGGACAATATCCACTGCTGCTCCAACATGATAAAATCTGGCAATGTACAGAGGGGAAGGGTCTCTCTGTGTTGATGAACTTGGCCTTCAAATGAAGGTGGAATTCAGTGTTGAGTGCAGAGAAAATCCACTGTAGGCACACAGCAATGAAACAGCTACATCCATCGAGGAAGAGCACTCCAAGGCGTGGATATGACTTTGAAAAGATCAGCTCGGTCACTGGCAGGGGTAAAGAGGCACATGGCATGTCAAGAATGACTTGGGATAGACCAGAGGAGAGGGCAGGGATGGGTGAGGGAAGAGCAGGGATTGGCTCACCCTGTGCCATGTAGGTCCCTGCCTCACAGAGGGTATCTCATGGGGCTGGGGAGGGAGAACGGCAGGCAGAGGAGGGCAGTTGGAGCTGTGCAATAGCTGCCATCTGAGGAGGGATTAAATAGAGTAGGACTCCAGCCTGCAGAAAGAGGGGCTCGGATGTGCCAGCTGAACATCTGGCACAGGGAGCTGCTTTGGCAGCCACCTGGGAGGATGCAGGGACTAAAAGTTTAGAGGGGTTGGAAAAGTAATTGGGAAAGAACAGAGAGGTGTCTGGCTGCTGGAAAGGGTGTGAGCCACCTGGGGCTGAAGGCTCTGCAGGAAGTAGGGCAAGAGCAGACAAGAGAGTGCCCTTTCCCTGCCACTGTCCCGTGCCCTGGCCTGGCCTGGGATGCCTCTGGGGAGGCAGCGACTCATCCCCGGAGCTGCCATTGCATTGGGCGTGGCCCGTAGTACTCCACTCGTTCTTGGATCATCTCTGCCCCCTCAGAGCCAGGGATGCACCTCCAGAGGGGACCTCTTTGCTGTAGCACCAGGAAAGACGTCCTTTCTCCCAAAATGCACCTCAAGGTTTCCCAGCAGCTCGTCCCCACCCCGCCGGAGTGGGTTCTCAGCGGAAATCCACTCAAGACACACAGAGACAGCTCTTTAGACAACACACCTTGCAACGATGCTTGTCCACCCTGCTCGCCCACGCGGGACCGAGACGCGGATGGGGGGGTGGGTCCCGGGGAAGTCCGGTCCCTGCCCTCCCCGGCCCCGCAGCCACGGCTCCAGCCAGACCTGCGGCCGCGGCCACGCGTGGCCGGCACAGCGCGTCTCCACGGGCTCGGCGCAGCCCCGACGGGGCGCGTTGACATCTGTAACCAACACGCCGGCTCCGGCAAAGTCAGGGCTGCCCGGCCAGGCGGAAAATTAACACTGACATTGAGTTTAATTAAACAAAACAACCAGGCTGCGAGCTGGAGCGGGGACGTGGCGGCAGCTGGAGGAGCCGGGCTGGGCGCGGTTCGGGACCGTCACCCGCCGCCGCCCCGCCGAGACAAGCCCACGTCGGCTGGACGGAGCTCGGCGTGGCTCGGGAAGACGAGGCTGGCTGGGCGGCCCGGCTTCCCCGCCGACACTTCTGTCCAGGGCCGGGAAACACCATATTCCCTCCCCGTTTTGCCCGTCTCTTCACAAAAAAATGCGCGGGGCGCAGCACGGCGGCGGAGGCCCACGTGTGTCTCCCCGGCGTGGAGCAGGACTGGTGCCCGGCGGGCTGAGGCGTGAGGGCGAGGCGAGGGGCGCTCCAAGGGGCGAATTTCGTTGAAAGGAATTTGGGGAGATGCTGACCGACTGACACCCATCCCCGCATCGGCTGCGGCCCCGCGCCTGTCCCCGGCCATAAATACAAGAGGTTGGAAACGGTCTGATGCGGGCAGGTAGAGCCTGGCAGAGCATCCCGGCCCAGCTGCTCCCCGCCGGGCACCAGTAGCACCAGTGACACCGGCGATTGCCGTGCCCGAGCAGCGGAGCGCCGGGCAGCGCCGGCAGAGGGGAAGCCGTGTCCGAGGGGGCCGTGGTTTTACGCTGCTCGGCTCCGAGTTTGGTCGGATGAGGCAGAGCCACCCTGCCCGCTGCCCTCTGCCCGACGCGCGCCGCCGACCGCCGCTCGCACCGCAAATCCTCCGCGGAAGAGCTGAAATTAGGGCGCAGCCTCCACAAGCCGAGCAGGGGACCGGTGTCCGGTGTTTAGGGCTGTTTCTGTCTGACCCCCTCCATCCCTCTGCCCCCTCTGAGAGCTCCTTCCACCATCAAAGACCCCTCGTGTTCCACCCAGCCCACTGCGTCCGGGTCCTGGAAGCGAGAGGTGATCCCTCTGCCGTCGGCCTTCTCCTCCTCCCAGTCCACAGCTTTGGGCCTTTTAGCCTGGTCATTTTATTTTATTTAATTTTTTTTTTTTCCCGAGTGGGGGGAGGGGGGCGTGAAATGTCGGCTTTGAAGGATATTTGTAATAACATAACCAGCAAAATGAATGTCATATTTTTGCTCCAATGAATTGGATTTCCTGAAATATTGTCTCCGTAATGATGCCTTTAGGCTCCTCTGGATTAGATAACTCTCCAACCACATCAAGGAGGCTAATTATCCCAAAGCCACTTTTCCACATCTATTTCACACACCTATGTGTATCTTATGTTCAGAGACACGGTAGTCTCCCGAAACGCTGCAGGGACGCTCACCGGGAGGGGACAGACACCCACCCCCGCGGTGTCCCGGAGCCGGGGGGAGCCCCGTGGAGCATCCGTGACGCCACTAAGCCCAAATCCCCTCACAGCCAATCCGGGAGGCCTGTCCTCACATCATCAGCCCGCGCTGGCCAATGAGGGGCGGCCCCGGTGGGATCCCCTCGACGGCTCGAGGCACCCGCGGGGCTCTAAAGGGGCTCCACGGGCCCCCCCCCACCCCGTCGGGCACCCCGGGGTCTCACCTCGGCGGGGGGAGGGGGTGACACCCCCGGGGAGCGCTGGGGCAGCTGCACCCGAGGTCACACATGGGAGTGTGGGAAGGGGTGAGACCCTCTCAGGGGGGTGGAGGTGCGAGGGGCATAGACCCAAACAAGAGGCGGGGGTTTGCCCCGACTCCACCGAAACCCCAACGCCCCCGGGGAGTTGCGGGCAAAGCCGGCCCCGCACACTTGCGGGCGGAGCCGAGGTGGCCCACGCGTGGGTCTCCCCGTCGCCACCCGCCCCCGCCCTGCTCCGCCCGGCGCGGGTCTCCGTCCCGGCTCTTTGGTTGGGCCGGGGAGTCTGTACTTCGGGATTATTCATCTCCTGCAAGTTTTTTGTTAGGCGGCCCTGAAAGGCCTCAAAGGCTGGGAACACCATTCTAATTACGGGGAAGCACAGCTTATTTAGAAGATAAAAAGAGACTTGTAGTCTCATAACAGCTTCTTATATCCGTCAAATAAGGATCTCTAATGACGGGGTGAGAGCCAGTGAATGCCTAAAACAAACTAAAAAAAAAAGGAGCGAAAATAAAGCAGCCAGGGGCTTAAGATATATTAAATTACCCTGATTAGGAATTTAGGCCGTGGCTCGAGTCTGCTGGAGAGGCTGGCGAGGGGGGGGGACGGAAAGTGCTGCTATTCATTTCTGGGGAGAGGGGTCAGTAGGTCGGAGGAGTTCACAGGGCCTGGCTCTATTCTTATGCTAACAGAGAATACAAGCGCTGGCCTGGAAAATAGAAATGAATTTGCAATAATCCGAGCCCCTCTGTTTGCAAGGCGAGCGGCTCTATAGCTAATTGCAGCCCGGCCTCCCCCGCCTCATTGCGGACAGTTGTAACGATGCATGGGAGATTAGAGCCCAAGGGGTTTTGGGGGGGGATTTAAGCCGTCTCCCCCCCTCCCTTCCCTTTGCCCGACGGTGAAATATTCCGGGGCAGGCGGTGGTGTTTGGGCTGGCTCTGCTCGCAGCGAGCGGGGCCAGCCAACTTCTTGAACTTTCCCGGTGCCGCGCAGGGGAGCGGCCGCCGGGCAGCGCGATGTGCCGAGGGAGGGAAGGGGGTCGTCTCTCCGCGGCCCCGGGGCCGGGCGGGGGTGGGAGTGGGGGAAGGCAATGCAGGTCCCAGAGATGGGGGGACCCCCATTGAGCTGCCGGTGACAAGCAGTAAATCGGGGAAGAATAGCGCATGGAAACGCGCCGTCGGGCCCGCTGGCCGGCCCTACAGCTGCCGCCCCCTCT
This sequence comes from Pachyramphus minor, assembly GCA_013397135.1. NCBI lineage: Eukaryota > Metazoa > Chordata > Aves > Passeriformes > Tyrannidae > Pachyramphus > Pachyramphus minor. The sequence continues at coordinate 1,602,426 of VYXB01004996.1, read as the reverse complement.
CGCTGCCATCAGAGCCACTGTCTCGCCGGTGGGATGCCCGGCTCCCGCCCTGCACACCGACACCTCCCGCCCCGCACCTGAGGGGTTCCTCCCCGCACCCGAGGGGTCCTTCCCGCACACCGCGGGGTCCCGCGGCCCCCCCTGCCCCCGGCCCTCCCCGTCGGCGGCTCGGCGGCCGCAGAGTGTTTCAGGACCCTGGACAGGGGCGGGCCCGCCGTCGGGGCTCAGCGCCGCCGGGTCCCCGCGCGTCCCCGGCCACGTCCCGCCGAGCTGAGGGAGGGGGTCCTCCCTGATCCGACCCAGTCTTGTCCGCTTGCCTCCTTTCCCCTTCGTTACTGGGCTGGGATCACCCCCACGGTGGCCACTGAGACCCGGGGCCGCGGTATGGCCACGGGCCACGGTTTGGCAGCAGGTGGGAGCCCACGCTGACACGAACACACCCACCTGTGCGGGTAAACCCTGTATAGGGGACGAAAATGCAGCCGAAGGGTTCTTTTAATGAATATCGAACGGCTTGGCCAGCCTCCGCCGCCCTCGCCGGAATGTGGGCTGCTCCCGGGGCTGCGGACTTCCCGCCGTGCCCCGACGGTGAAACGCGGTGGCAGAGCACCGGGGTCTCCCCGCTCGGTCCTACCGACAAAGAGCCGGCCCTGCTGCCAGAAATAGAGCCCTCTTTCGTTAACCGCCTCTTCCCCTCCTCCTCCTCGCCTGTGCCTGGCCCCAAAGCTGGAGCCAGAGATGCTCCGGGTAAGGGCTGTGCCTGGGGCTGGCGGCATAAGGCGCTGGCGGCATAAGGCGGTGACAGCCCTGGACCTAGACCGGGACCGGCTCCGCAGACCCGGGCCGGACCCTGCGCCCCGCGTCGCCCTTACAGCAATTCTGCCGAGAGCTGCAAACTTTGCCTGGCAGCTCAGGGCTGTCCCCGCTGTCCCGATGCTGGAGGAATAGGGCACAGGGGGACAGAGAGCGAATTCCGGGGCTGCTGTGGGCCGAGGCCGGGGCTGCCGGGGCAGCTCAAGCGGTCGCAGGTCTCAGGGTCCCCATAAATCACTTTTTTAGGCTCTTGAAATTCTTCACTCGAGACTGAAATTAAAAGGGTGATTCCCGTAAGTGGCACACGCCGGACAGAGTCATCCCTGCTCGGCATTGTCCGTGCCACGGGGTTTCTCCTGAAGCCTTCACTTAATACTTGTCGTTTTAAAAGGCAGAACCTCCAAATTTTATCCAGCGAGATGTTCTAAAGGGCTGCTTAAGCTTAAGAAAATTATGTTTCAGTTACAGTAAAAAAAAAAAAAAGCTTACCCCCCAAAAAACATACATCAATAGTAAAAATTTAAAAAAACAAAACCAAAGACCAAACAACGGTGCTTGTAATTTCCAAGTGTGTATTGAATTGCTAAAATAATACTCGGCATTATTCGCAATAATAATCTATTAACTGGACTTGGGTGGAATTTTCAGAAGAAAAAAAATCATAACGGGGCTGGTCTGAATTTTCTCTCTCCCGAAGACATATGGGGAAAAGATATACTCGAGGTTTTTAAAATTGATTTGGGAAACAAATTCGCCGATGCTTTTATCTCCTCTGCAGTGGGACACGGAGATGATATGGCGAGATTTTATTTTTCAAAGCCGGACGGAGTTTGAGTTTCCCCCCTCCCCAAAACAACGCCCGGTTCGGCCCCGCACCCTCTCTCTGCCTTGTCTTTCCCAGCCAGAAATAAACCACCGAGGCAGAGAAAAGCGGGTTTATTTGCTAGAATAAAAATCGGGTTTATTGACAAGAGAAGAAAAAATGTTTATTTGCAAGAATAAAAAGTGGGGTTTTTTTTCAAGAATAAAAATAGGATTTATTTACGAGACCAAAAAGCTGGTTTCTTTGCAGAGTGGGAACCCGCTGTTCTGGGAGGTGTGGGACAGGGGGCTGTGCCGCGGCTCGGGGGCACGCAGAAGAAAGGGGGTGCTTTTCCTGCCGAGTGCCCCCTAAATGGGGCTGAGGTTCATTCCCCAGCGGGTCCCCCCTGGCTGTGGAGCGGCTGCTTCTAGGGTCTCCGGGGGCCCGCACACAGCCCCGCACCCACGGTGCCAGCGCGCTTCCCCGCTGTCTCATCGCAGTCGTGCGGGGATTTTGGGGGTGTGGAGGGACAAAGGTGCCCAGGAAGTGTCCCCCCTTTCCCACTGAGGGTGGATTGCCCCACGGATGTGTTTTCCCCTGCCCGCGGCCCGTCGCAGGCTGTTCCCCTGCCCTTCTCGCAAGGACACGAGAGCTGTTCCCCCTTCAACGAAAACCCGGGGGGGTGACAGCGGGGCGCCTCGCGGTGCCCCCCTCGCCGCAGGGCGACCGGCGAGGAGGGGAAGCCCGGCCAGGGTGGATCCCTCCGTCTCAGCTGCGAGCGAGGGGAGGCTGCCTTCCCTACACCCCCGGCTGTGGGTGCTGTGCCCATCCCAGGCACGCAACGAGCCCCACGGATGCCCGAGGGGTGTGTGGACACCCCCCGTTCTGGTACACACACGCGTGTGCGGATCACACACAGATCCCACATACAGCCCCCCAGGGGGGTTACCCGCGGCGTGGCACACCCACCCGGGTACGGTGCGGGGATGCAACACGCGTGTGTGGCACATACAGAGGTCGTGGACACACCCGTGTCCAGAGACGGACACGGACGCTGGGTTCACACCCGTCGCTTGCAGACGCACCCCCACAGGCTGCACCCCAGCCGCCCCCGACCTCCGGGAGCCGCGGGGACCTCTCAGCCCGAGCCGAGCTCTCTCCCTGCACCTTGCTTCCCAAAATCCACCCATTTTCTCTCTCCTTTTCCCCACTCCACCCACCCCACGAATTAAAGGCGGCGGCGGAGCGGGGCTGCAAAAGGCGGTAGCTGAGGGCCCTCCGCCCTCTCCCTTCCCTACACCAGGTGAAAAAATACAGAAATAGGTGAAAAAACAGAAACAGCCCCAAAAGAACACTGCCCGAGGTTTGGCTTTATTTATTCCTGTGTGTCTTTGTGCCCTGCAGTCCCAGGCCGGGCTGGGCGAGCCAGGTACCCGGAGGAGCAGCCCCGGTGGTGGCTTGGCGGGTCGGGGGGTGAGAGAGGGTGATGAGGTGTCACTGCCCGCGGCGGGGGGCGCGGGGAGCCGCAGGTGCTGCTGGCGGGAGAGACCCGCAATGGCTGTTTGGGTGTTGCATTAAAGCACGCTGCAGTGCGCACACTGCGGCCCCTCCCCCCGCAATCTGCCTGTATGCTAATGACATGCAAAGCAACTCATTTGCATGTTTATCTCTGTCAATGGGCAAGCGTGGCGGGCGCGGTAATACGTTTCCCACCGTGGCGTGGAGGCCTCCCCCCTCCCCGAGCCCCTCACGGCCCCGCCGGGCAGGGCAGGGCCGGGCAGGGCGCTACCCCAGCCCCGCCGCCCAGCCCTGGCACCACGGCAGGTACTGCCACAAAATGGCTGCCGGGGGGGCCCTGCAGCCGCCCCAGCGCCTAATTCTGCCCCCCAGCAGCCCCCGGCCCATCCGCGCCCCCTCCCCGCAAACCCATCCCCGGATTTTGTGCTTAAGCAGCCAATCGGGGATGCGGCACCCTTCCCCTCTCCATCCCTCCTTTTCCACCCTCCATTCTTCCTTCTCCCTCTCTATCCTTCCTTCTCTCGCCTCCATCCCTCTTTATCACACCTCTATCCCTTCTTTTCCATCCTTCATCCCTCTACTTCCAACCTCCATTTCTTCTCTTCTACCCTTCATCCCTTCTTCTCCCCCTCCATCACTCCATCTGTCCTTCTTCCCTTCCATCTCTCCATCCCCTCCTCCTACTCTCCCTCTCCCACTACATCCGTTTT
>VYXB01004996.1:1554879-1598570 GCA_013397135.1 Pachyramphus minor | reverse complement strand
CCGTTTTTCGCCTCCATCCCTTCTTTTCCCCTCTCCATCCTGCCTTCCCCACACCCAGAACCAAATCCTGGCTGTTTCCATGGGTGGGGGTATTTCTTATTTCCCACCGACAGGAGGAAAAGTATTTTCCCTCCTTCCTAGGGGCTCCGACGTCTGCCCGGGTGCTTAGGGGGGTGAGATGTGCCCACAGGCACTAGTAGGGAGAAGCAGCCGTGTGTACACACGCGTGCGGGCCCACGGAAAGGACGGACACAAGCACCTGTGCCGGTGTGGGCTTTTTAAATAGCCACCAAAAAAAAAAAAAAGCGCGGCCTCTCCCACGGCCCCGAGGTGCGACCACACCGCTATTGTTAAATACGCCTGTGGGAGCGCAGGACTCTGTTTTGGGGAGAGGGAAGGCGACCCCAGCACACCCTCTGCACAGCACGGCACGACCCCCCCCGCCCCTCACTCCAGGGGCCTTTGGGACGGGGGAAACCCGGGGACGGCTCACGGCTGCAAAGCAATAGAATATACGCTCCATTGCATATATATATATATATACGTATAGAACACACATATTCTATGCTAAGCTATAATTTATGGCTCCGTATTATACTCCACGATGCTGCGTGACGCGATGCGACGTGACAGCCCCGGGCCCGAGGCATGGCACGGCCCCACGGTGTCCCCGGGCCGTGGGGCCGCCCCGCCCCGAGGCGAAGGTGAAGGGCACCTGCCTCGCCGCGCTGGGCTGGAGGACGGGTTTGGGGGGATCCCCTCCTGCCTCCCCACTCGGTATCCCACCTCTTCCTGTCTCTTCTCAGGCCCTTATCCCCTCCTTTCTTTTCCCACTGTCCCAAATCTTGCTCCCTTCCCAAGTGAAGGTGTGTTCCCTCCGTCCGTCCTTTATCTCTGTTTTAGCCGCGAAAGGTGTGGGAGTGTGTGTGTTTATTCCTTCTTCTTCACCCGAAATTGTCTTAGAAAAAAACAAAAATCAACCGAAAACCCAAATCTGTTCAATGCCCCCGGACCCACACTGCCCCAGTTTATCCCAGCACTACCCAGCTGCAGGTGCTGGGAGGGGGTTTATTTGCGAGGTCACACAGTCCCCTCCCGGTCACCCTATGGCCTCCACAATCCCATACATCACACCTGTGCAAAGGGAGGTGTGACCCAGCTGGGATGTTGCTGCTGACCCCCGGCGAGGGCTTTGCCCCGAAGTCCCGTCCTGGAGGGCAGCGGACCCGGGGACGTCGGTGCTCGGGAGCCCCCGGGGCCCGCTGGGGTCCCCCCAGCCCCCCGGCCCGCTCCCCGTGTGGGTGTTCCCCTCGTGAGGGGGGCGGAGAGAGGCAGGCCGGGGCAGAGGCAGGTTTGGGAAGCCCCCCTCCCCTGGCTTTCGGGCTGCCCCCGCCAGCCAGTGTCCCTATGGCACCCCGGCTGGGAGGGATCCGCACCCCCGACGGAGGCCGGCTCGAGGCTCCGCATCAGCGTGCCCGAGGCAGGGCTGGTTTTGCTGGAGTATGCGGGAACCCCTGCAGAGAGACCCCCTCATCTTTCCCACAAACCTGCTGTGTCATCACGCCCCGCAGCAGAGGCAGCCCCCCAAAAGCAAATGGGGGTGTGTGTTTCCTTACCTGAGCGCTGGCCCGGGGGAGCCCCGCAGAGAGGGGGGTTCTGGATCCGGCCCGTTTTCTCCTGCCGTGTCCCGCAGCAGAAACTTCCTCCGGCCGGGGCCGGGGTCGGTGCGGGGGAGCCGGGCTGCGCCGGGGGGACCCCGCGGCCAAGGAGAGCCGCACACCCCGGGCCGTGTTTATATGTAGAAAGAAGGATAATTTGAGTGCTTATACCAAGAACCGGGGTTGTTAAGTTTGCAGGCAGACAGCTAAACGGTGCCAAGTGCGGGCAGGGAGGGGGGCGCCGGGGGGAGGCTGGGGGTGTGTAAGAAATAAAGAGCAATTGTCAGAGGCGAACAAAAGGCGGAGGATGGAAAGGAGCTGGGAATCCCGGGGCAGAGCCCCTCGGCGTGGACTTGAACTTGGGCTTTGACACCGTCTGCCAGGCGGAGAGCGGCTCTGGGCCGGACGAGGCGGGCTGTGGGGTGAGTGACAACAGCCCCGGCGGCGCAGTGAGGGGGCATTACCCCCCCCGCCCAGACACCCACCTTTGCCGGGGGGGGCACTTTGCTTCAGGATACGAGTGATCCGGGGAATAACCCAGACGGGCTGAGACCCGACAGGCTCAGTGCACCTCCCGGTGAGGAGGGGGGGGCGGCGGGGGGACCCCGTCGGGGCTGGCCGGGGCCAGACGGTCGGGGGGGCCGCCCGGTTCTCACAGTCTGCGCCCGAGCCTGGATTCTCTGCACGTCTCGGCCGGTCCCCCCTTTGCTACTATTCAGCACTTAATTGAACATTAATGGCAGCTGGGGATGAGGTCATTGGAGCCGGCTTTTCTCACACATTTTTCATGCAAATCCGCTAAACTCTAAACAAATTTGAATAAAACCCCCTTTGTGCGGGCCCTCCATGGTGTTTTTCCACAGGCCGCTCCGCCTGTCTCCGCACACTTCATCCGGGGAGGGGGGAGCGCCGGGGAGATGAGGGAGTGTGGGGGGGTCCATACTCGGGCCTGGAGTGCCAGGCAGACCCAAAGAAGCCTCTGCGAGGCTCGCAAAGCCAGATCACCCCCAGGATGCACACTGCACTATCAAGGCCCTGCACTGTGCCATCATTTCCATTTGCAGCTTTCCCCCCAGCATCAGTTCCCCCAGTCATACCCATTAGCAACACCAGTTCCCCCCGTACCACCTTGATAACACCAGTCCATCCCCCGTAGCACCAGTCCTGTAACTCACATCAAACCCCCCCCAGCAATACCAGCTCCCTAAGTACCAACAACCCCGCAGAACCCCCAAATTCCCCAGTGCCACCAGCACCCCTCGCTGCACTGGGCGATCACGTCCCTTTGCCTGTCTGTGAGGTGGTTTTTGGGTGCTCGTGGCTGCACAGGATAACGGCACGCAGAGCCCCTGACCCCCCTGCTCCACGGCCCCCGCGCAGCCCCCATTAGCATCCCCGCGCGCCCGGCCCCCTGCCCAGCCTTGAACTTGGCCATGCCGGGCTGCGCTCCTTCTGCCTGCCTGGGCTCGCACAATGCCGGCCTTGACCCATTGTTTGCTTTTTTCGGATTTCAGCTGGGAAAGCGGCCACCTCGCGCAGCCTGCCCTGAGCACGCCGGGAGCGGGGCACAATGGGGAACCCTGCTCTGCAGGCAGAAGGGCTCCAAATCATTTGAGAGACATATTCATTATATTCTTTCACGGGGGTCTGTTTGCATTGGGTTTAGCGGTTACTTCCCAGACGGGGTTCAGACCAAATAAAGATCATTGAGCGGCGAGGGATTCGCTCAGGCTTTCAGGGAAATGTGCCTGATGCGGGGCACGGTGCAGCCCGGCCGCTTGGCTCATGGCTGCTCCCACTTTCCTGTTGATTTGCCTGGGTTTATTTGCCTCCTCCACCTCAAGATTGCACCAAATCACACGGCTCACTTTTTGCAAAAGGGAGAGTTTATTTTCAACAATGCACGGGGGGGCAGGATTTGAATGGGAGATAATTACAGGCAGTACGTTTCTCTTACAGGAACAGAGAGGGTGCAGTACAACAGCAGCAGGGCTGTCTGGCCTGAACAGGCTCATGGTCCTCTGGGCCACAAGCACAGCACCTTTGAGAAGGCTGTGTTCCCACAGCTCTACAGACCCAGGGATCAAGAGCAGCAAGGGCCAAGCTCTGCTCCATGAGCAAAGCTGGGGGCTAAAAGCTCCCTCCAACCTTCACAAACATGGTATTTCACCAGGTGTCGCAGTGGCTGGCTTGGGTCTCTCTGTCTAAGCGCTTTGGTCCTTCTCAGAGGTATTGAGGGCACTGAAGGCAACGTACAGGAGTGATGTGGGATGATCCCTTGTGTTGCCCTGGCTCCCTCCCCATGGGTGGACCAGCATGATTCGAAGTGATGCAGAAACCCGCAGTGCTCATGAGTCAAGGCTGCCTCCTCTCCGGGTCCAGTGGAGAAGCAGTTGGGACCCTCCTGGAGAAACTCAGAGAAGTCAGGAGGCAAGTCTGGGCAGGTGGTAGCCAACAGCAAAAAGGAACTCATAGGCTTGAAAAATCCCTTCTCCACTCGCTGAGATCTAGGAAGGAAAGAAAAAAAATGGAGTGGTTATGATCTCTGTCTGGGAAATGGTCCAGCAGCACTCAGTTGAGAACAGACCAACTTGTGTCACTGATGGAATGAAACTCCAATCCTCTTTCCCTCCTCACCATACATTTCTCATAGCTCTGGACCACCTTTCCCCCTTCCCAAGTGGGAAAACCATAGTCCTCAAGACACCGAGCTTACCCGGCACCCGCCTCAACCCTGTACCTCTGCCTGGCCCCGCACACCGCCAGCCGGGGGAGGGCTCACCGCTTGTCCTTCCTCCCTAGGCTTTGGGGCATGGGATTACTCTGCATGTCAGAGCCAGTAAAGGCACAGCCCTCTGATGTTTTAATCTTCGTGTTAACTTTCCCTGCCCTTGGCGCCCTTGCCTGGCTGGAGAAAGTGATACCAAGACACTGAGCTGGAGCCGAAGCTGTGACACTCAGCAGAAGTCCCCTTCTCAGCTTTCCCTGCACCTGTATGGTGCTTAGCCCCATACACCTCACACCTTGCAGCACATTCTCCTCCTTTTTTTTCTCTATTTCCTTTACACTTTATCCATGTTGAGAGTATATTCCCTAGCCCCCAAACCAATCCCATCCCTTCGCTGTCCTCCCTTTGCTTTGCCTATAAACTGATATGTTGGAAGGGGTAAAGAGTAATACAACTAATCCTTGAGTACACTTGGATCCAGAGTGCCATAGGAACCATTGCTGGCTAATTTATTCTTTCTATTGCACCAAATTGTAATTTTATAAAATATTGCAAATTTTATAAAATATTTGCAAGCCCGTTTTAAGAGATAAATCTTCTGTGTGGCTCTCTAATGAGCCGCCCTGGGAGTAGCTGGCATGTGATCTGCTGTAGGTCGCACCACGACGTTCCCAGGCTGTGACTGGATGAACCACCGTAACTCTTTGAACTGTGCAAATACTCTACACTCTGGGGTCCAGGCTGTAATTTTCATGGGTATTTTTTCTCTCTCTTAAAAATAGATCTTCTGTAACCCCTTTATTGCAATATTCATAAAGCACTTGATGGAAATCCAAGGAAAATCCCTTCCTTTTCGCAACTTTGAAGCAAGCCTAAAACTTAAGAGAGGCAGAGACCAAACCCAGCCCATGTGCCTGTGTTTGGGGAAGGACCAAAGATTGTCTCTGGAGAATTAGGCTGCTGAGAGGATGGACCCCATGCTGGCATGCGTGTAGGGAGACCCAGGCTGCAAGAAGCCAAGCCTCAGCATTTCTTTATCCTATGTGAGATCAGGAGTCATCCCCAATGTCCCCCCCAAGGCTGGTAAGGATGCTGAGGTCAGGGCAGATGAGATCCAAATGGTGGTGGCTGCTCTCACAAGCCCATAAGAGGAGGAGGAGGCTGAACCCTTGTGCTTACCAGGGAAAAGCCTTTACCTGGCAGGTAAAGCTCCCTGCCTTCTGCAGGCACAGGGTCACCTTGCTGTGGCCTACAGAAAAACTCCTCTGTGGTGCAGACAGAGAGGATGCTTCTTGGTACCGCACATGAACACCCACTGGAAATTACCCTCTGCCTGCCTGGTGGGTTTGCAGCTTCTGTCACTCAGTAACCGAGGGAAGGAGGGGATGGTCTGACCCAACTGATTTGACATAAGCTTTAGGAAAGCCCAAATCTCCCGCACGCACTTTCTCCACAGTCAGAGTTCAACCTAGCACTGTGGGTGCCTGCAAAGATAGGGCTCCATCAGGACCCAATCCCAGCCCAGTGATGCCTTCCCTCCCCAACGCCCTGTGCAGGGAAAACATCCCACAAACTAGCATGTGGAATTATTATCACTCTTTTTAAAAAAAACAATGCATAAATAATTGAAATTACAGCTCAGCCTCTGCCTCGAGACTTGCTTCTGTGCTTCCTTGTGTCCTTACAAAGCCAGCACTGAGACTTACAGGCTGACAAACTGCCCCGCCACAGCAATTCTGGGCGGTGGGAAGGCGAAAAAAAAAAAAACCTCAAATAATGGTAAATGGATGCAGAACACTCTGCCTAATCAGATTCCTATCCCCTATTGAGGCCAGGAAGGAGGGACCCCGCTCCTCCCCTGCCCTCAGCCCAGCCTCCGCTTCACCGGCTCACACGGAGAAACTTTCTGGACAATTTAATCTCGCCAGGGTGTTACTTAGAAAAACCTTTTTCACTGTCAATTTTTCCCCCCCCTCCCTTCCACCCCTCCCTTTTTTTTTTTTCTTCCCTCCCAGCCTTGATTGAATTTTGCAAGCCCCTGATATCTTTCTTTTTTGTAGGGATGCACGCTGCTTATGCAAATACCAGCCTTTCATACCAGCCTCCCTGGCTCAAGCCCTCCAACTTGAATGTGACCAAAAGCTGTGCTCTCCCCTGCTAACTCCTTAGCACAATTACACCTCCATTCTGCTCCAGGGGCCCGGGGAGGGGGAAAAAAAAATCATTTTAAACTAATAACACGTGCTGTTTGCTTTGGATAATTACAAGGGAGCTTCGGCTTCTAAGAGCTATGAAATATTCCGTTCAGCAGGGTGGGAGGGAGGCTCCGTGTTACGCCTACGCTGCGAGTTTTATCTCCTGGCGGAGATGCTCGCACGGCCTCTCGAGGCTCCCTCCATCTCGTGCTCATCCTCTGCACCTGGGCAAGCATTTACATTTCCTATGGAGGAACTTCCCGGCGCTTTGGGCTACAGGAGAGAGGAGAAGGCGGCTGACATTTTCCTTATCTCAAGTTACAATTTCCTGCAAGCATCAAGATAATAAAACATCGGCGATGGGCAAGATGAGTGAAATGAATGCGTCGGCTCTCCTGCGGCAGCACAGGAAGGACCAGGGAGAAAGGACACCCGGGGGACGTGGCTGCTGCGCTGGTTCTCGTTTGCATCGTGGCCCTGATGTTATTGTCCTCCTGCCTTGTCTGCTGGGGAAGTTTATGTGTAGGGCTTTTGCTGGGGCGAGGAGGAGGAGGGGAGTTTTCCCCAAAAGCACCCAGGAATCTGTCAAAAGAGGGACAGAAAAGAGAAGAAGAAGAAGAAGGGAGACAGAGAGTGGGAACGTCAAGGACCCCTGACTAATGAATAGCAAGTTTGCCCTTGAACCTCCCTGGGCTTTGCCATTCCCAGGCTCCAAACAAGGGCTGATGCATGCTTGGGCCCAGCTGCAGGGGGACCGGGCTATGGTTCATCTCAGACACTTTGACAGCCCGGGCCTTTTCCCCACATAGCTCAGACTCGCCTAACTACTCCCCTGGCAACAGCTCAGTGCAGGAACCTGCGCTGAGGCCCTGCCTGCTGCATACAGAAGTACGAGGAGGAGGAGGGGAGCCGCTGGGAGAAATTAGCTGGAGACCAGCTTAACCCATCAAATGCTGGGCAGGCATCACCAGCCCCAGTACCCTTTGCTCAGCCCTGGCACCCTCCACTCATCCCTGGGTGCTCACTGGCAAGTATCCATGGTGGAACTAGAGAGGGGCAGTGGTGTGTTAGATGTTCAGACTTGCTGGGTATCACAAATCCAATGACCTGCTGCTTCACCATGACCCAGCCTGGTGAGACCTGCTGAGACTGAAGGTCCTCATGGTGCCAGTGATGTAGGAGGGAGCCAAAATAGACAGCTGGAAAAGACCACTGGACATTGAGAGGAAAGGGCATGGCCTCTCCCTGGTGCGGCAGGACAGGGCATCTCTCCCTGTCAGCCAAAACGAGGGCAAGGGCTGGATGAGAGGCACAAACTTGCCCCAGCCACTCTTTCTGCATTGCAGATCAAAGGCTGGGGACAAGCTGGCCTTGGGGGTCTGCACTGAATAGCTGGAGAGAACAGGCACGAGCACCCGGTGGCTCTAAAATGAGTCTCAGAAACGTTCCCACATCCCAGACCCATATAAATCAAGGGGGAAAAAAGGGGGAGCTCTGTCCCAGCCTCTATTTTTACAGAGCATCTTTCATGTGCAGCCCCTGAGAGAGAGGGCTTTGCCGAGCTTGTTAAGGATGGCTCCAGCGCCAGGCAGAGAGGGGGACGCACCATATGGAGAGGAGAAAAAGAAAAGGGGACACTGAAAATGGAAAATTATGCAAAGCAGGAGGAGAGGCGCTGGGGGAAAGGGGGGAGGGAGGCAGCGAGGAGGTGGGGGATGGGGAGAGGAGAGGATGGAAGGGAGCCCTGACTTGGCGGACACCACAAACTGGCATGGAGGCAGCAGGAGGGACAGAAGTTTCCCGTGATGAGGTGCAGGACAGCTCTTGGCACCCTTGGGTGCTGTCATCGGAGCGCAGTTTTCCAGCCTGGCCTTTCCTGAGCAGATTTGGGCTGTGCCAGGGTGATGCCTGGCTTGACTGTGGTGGGTGCACCCTGCTTCTGGAGTCATGCTATGCTGGCAGATGCAGCAAAACGGGGTCCATGGTGACCTACTTCAGAGGTGTCCTCAGGACCTCCGTTACTATGGCAATGGGGTTGCAAGCAAACATGTTTTTTGGTCAAGATTTTTGCTTTTCATCAATCACAAAAACTGGATTAACACACCGAGGTGCCAAGGCATTGTATGAAACAGCCCTGCCAATAGTAAGGATAGCAAGGGCTCAAACAGGCCCTGGGTTTCAGACACCAGTGCAGTCATGGTGGATGTTTGGGTGAGTCTAAGGAGAATCTGAATGCACCTGCCAGAGCTCTTCCCTTCCCCTTGGACCCCACAGAGTCCTGGTGTCACAGGGTGAGCTGCAGGCCCAGTATGGCTCAAAGATGCTGTGCAGGCATTCCAGTCCCTTGCATGTGTTACTGTCCAGCTTGTGCTCAAACTCCAGCACCTGGCCTAATGTGGTGGTTGGAGAAATGACTCAGCTCTTCCCAACCCAGCTGTGAAGCTCCTTTTCTCTATCCTTGTTCACCTTTGGGAAACCGCCCACCCTGTCAATGTGACAGCTTCTTTATCCCAAAGCCACCCTGTGCCTCAAACTTGCAGGCCTCTGCTGGCTCCCTGTCATGGGCCACCACCACCTTGCACATCCTCATTCAGTGCAAGCCTCCTTCTCCAGCCCATCTTTCAACCATCATGGAAAGCCACCCAGTTGGTCCTCCAAAGTCCCTGAGATTCATGCTTGTTGTTCTGTGACCTCTGCTTCGTTCCCTCCATCCCATTCCCATCTTCCCTCTGCTTTTGTTTAGAGTAGCCAGTGCTTTTCCTTCACCCTCCTCAGCATCACCCAGCACCCAGGAACAGAAAGTGCTCCTGGCTCCAACCTCTCCTCTGACTTGGCCCTGTCACAGCCTTTGATCTCAAACCCATATGCTTCTTTTTTTAGCTCCTTGTTTGTTGCATCAGGAAACCTTCTCTGGCTGCATCTTGAACCGATCTCTCCATTAATCCCATCTACTGTGCTTCCCTTTGTTTACCATTTGCTATCAGGCCTCACAGTCGCCCCGCGGCCCCAAAGTTTCGGGCAGGTATGGGGCAGATTCACGTGGGGCCAGTGCACAGACATGGGCTGGTGCAGAGACAGGCGTGGGACTGTGCCTGCAGAGATGGGCACGCTTGCCCTGGCATACACGTGTTCCTGCCTGCACATGCCAACACCTACATGTTCCTGCCCACGTTCCCGCTGCCGGATCCAAGGCTGTGGGATTTCAAGGGGAGCTCTTGTTCTCCACCAGGGCACAGGCATTATCTGCGCAACACGGCTGCAGGTTGGGATTTGGGCTGTTTGGTCTTAAGAGTCACCAGACTAAAAAGGTGCTGTGCCCATCTAGTTTCTTCAGGAGCCATGCCCTGGAGTAAGGCCACATGTGTAGGCCAGATCCTCAGTAAAACCCCGGAATAAGCTGTAGGCACTGAAGAGGATTCATCTAAGCAGCATACAAAGAAAAATAGCAAAAAATAAAGTTCATGGGGGCACAAGGAAAAGAGAGCTTCCACCCACAGAGCAGCTGTGTGGGGCTCCAGAGACAGGCAGGCAACGTGGGAGATGTTTCAGAGCTCGCTCTCAAGATGATGCATTTGCAACCGCTTCCCTTCTGCAACCACTGGAGGTAAACTGAGCTACCTGCCCTGCAGAGACACATTTTAATCTTCAGGCACAGGTAAATGTCCTGGGCTCCTGCTTGGCTGGCTGGCCACCATGGCAGAATGATGTAAAAATGAAATGTGCCTTCATGGGAGTGGAAGAAGAGCGATATACTCTTTCCCTCACTATCCTGACAAAGGCAAGAAACTGCCCCTCCATGAACAAGCCCAGCCAAAGGGGCTGTTTGGTGTTCTCACTGCAAATTCCCCCCTGCTAAGAATGTGTGGTGTGGGGGGAGCAGATGGGATTCAGGGTGTCCTTTGGATCAGGCTGGCTTCAGCTGCCGTGCTGGAAGCTGAACTGTTTCCAAGGAGGATACGACAAGAACAGTGAGTCCTGCCCAAGTGACGGTCCAAAGAGCTGGCACTTCGTCCTGATTCAACCTTGCCCCAGATTCCCGCCCTTGGCATGCATCCAGGTTTCTTTCTCCTTGACCCATCTCCATCAAAAGAAGTGCTGTTACAAGTCTCTACTCTGAGTTTCTAGTCTACAAATAGAAGCAAACCAGCGCCTGCTCCAGAGCTGAACATTTCCACTAAACCCTATTTTGATGCCTGTCCCAGCCAAAGAAATCTTTGGGGACAGTGTCACTTGTAGGAGATGTTAAATATTTCGGCCTCCAGCAATACAAGACACCGATATGATGTTAAACTACACAATTGCTATGTGTCCTTACACTCCCCCCTTGGCTGCAGAGATGCCCCACAAGGGCCCATCTCCAGCAAATATTTCTCTGGACAGAGACAGGGAGTTGGCTGCCTTGAGTGCTGGGGCACGATATGTTTATCAGGCAGCAAAGCTGTCCCTGCCATCTCTCCTGGGGAAGCTGTACCATGGGAGCTGCTAAAACAGCATTTCATTTCTAAACAGGGCCCCAGAGACCTCTTGTGTGAGGGATTCAACAGAGTGAGGCGTGGTAGCACAGAACAAGGAGACATGACTCCAGGCTAAAAATAAGCCAGACCCCAGGTTGATGGACCTTATTGCTCTACACCAGGATTCAGGCTGGCCTGTCCCCTTGAATCAGCACCAATCTCTTCTACACCACCACTGATGGGGAAACAGCAAATTGGGATTTTTTCACCTCCCTCTTTCCCCCGTTTCCCTCCCCTAACTCCTTTTCCGCATCATAAGCAAAGTCCTAATAAAGCTCCCATCCCCACTGCCAGCCCTGCACCATGCTCCCAGCAGAAAAGAGATGCAAAGCCACGCTTGGAATCTGATTCCCCGGCTTTAAACGCTGCTCTGCCAGCAAAGTGCGACTTGAAAGCTCCCCTGTCACAGTTACAAAGCTCCGAACAGCCCTTCCTCGGATAATCACGCTTATCTCCAGATTAAGAAAGAGAGACCTGCAGCTGAGGCTGGTCACATGGGCTGGGATGTGGGCAAATCTCTTTTAAACAATCCCCATATAGCTGTGACCTCCACCACAGTCCAAATACACTGTCCCTCAGTCCCACTCAAAAACCAGCTCTGGAGACATGACTGAGCATGTGAGAGAAGACCAGGCTGGAGGAGGGGGTGGGAGGGAAATCAGGGAGGAGGAGTGAGAAAGCAATGGAGAAGAGGAGGGTGAGAAAGACGGAAGAAGAAATAAGTAAAGGGAGGATGTGGGAGAGGAATAGGATGTGGTAGAGAGGGAGGAAGAGTCCATGAATGAAGGGGGAGGATGATGAAGGACAGGGAGGTCTCTGCTACTCTTCCTGTTGGGGATTAGTTGTCTCTGCACTGTCCTCAGTTTAACTCTTCCCGCTCTGTCCCCGGCTGGCAGCCCAGCCCGATTACGTGACTCCAGCTGTGCCAAGCAGCCTTGGCAGGGCGAGCACATTACCTACTTCACTGACACGGATTCATTAAGAGGCTTTGCTTGTGTGGGAATAGTCATCCCAACAGGGAAAGGGGAAAAAACCCCTTCAGCAGATCACCGTGGTGAGGAGCTATGACAAAGAGGTTTCCACAGCCCTGCCCAGAGTTTGGGAGCAGAATTAAGGAGAGACAGGGATGCGCAAACAGGAGAGGAGGGCAGAGCCGGGGGAGATCAGCTGGAAGGGGTCCCTCAGCTCAGGGACGAGGCACCAGACAGGGAGAGAACTGCAAGCCCTTTGCCTGGTTCTTCTTTGTGATTAAAGGCCACCTTGCATCTGGGTCAGGCATGGATGACACATTTACCCTCTGCATAAATGAAAGGTCCGAGCAACGGCAGAGTGACTTTTTCCAACAGCAGATTCCTCTCTTACATCCATGTGGGACCAACACAATTACTTTGCAATGGAGGAGTCCAAATGGCTCTGAGATGAGCACAGAGGAAGCGCGCTGGGGCTGCACCTCTCTGAGGATGCCCACGATCTGCTGGCACTGACTTGGGGCTTCCAGCCACGGCCACCGGCTGCAGCTCGCGGAGGGACGGCAGTGCTGCCTCCCTGGCTGCTCATTATTCACCCTGCGCAATTAGGCACCGCTGATAAGTCACATGAAATTGCCTTTGTTCTCTAACTGAAGACCTGTGTTTCATGGGAGCCCCTTTTTCTTGCACATTAGTGATGAACTGCCCACTGTACCTACTGCTGGAATGGCAGTGAGGATTTTGGGGCTCTCTTTGGGCCCCCTCAGAGATGCCCCGTGCAGGTTGACAGGGAGGTGTAGCCTGGCCCTGACAATGTTCCTGGACTTCTCTGAGCATAAAGCAGAGCTGCTCCTCCTGCAGCCCACTCTGCCCTTGTCAGCAGAGCAGACTTGTCAGCACTCCTACAGACAGGTGGCTTTGTCACTTCCTGGCTACTCTACCATCCCTCCATGTCACCTCCCAGCTTCCCTCCCAGTAGCAGAGGAAAGCCCAGTGCAGCTGCAGAGCCAATAGGGGAAGAGGTGTGAGCCCTTCCCAACTCGAACCCTGCTGATGCAAATGGCCACCTTACCTTGTTCATCAGGACCTTCCTTCTCCTCCCAAGCCAGCCCATCAGAAGGAGTCAACCCTGTGCTCTGCTGATCAGACCAAGCTGTCTCCCACCCTGGCTGTCTGCAGGGCCAGCCCTGCTCTCCATCCCTTCACTGCACCAGGACCCAAGTATGGAATATAAGGCAAAGCAAACAGGAGCAAAGATGAAACTGCATGCCACCAAACTCCACAGCAGGTAAGTTGTGCTCCAACAAAACTTCCCAAAATGACCTCCAGTTCAGAGCAGCCTTGGGCCATCTAACTCCCTCTTTTGGCATTTGGCAGCTGCTCAGACACAAACAGGACCACAGACAGAAAAGACATTTAGGCCCATTAAAGAGTTCTTTCCCATTCTGCTCAAGAAATGTACGTGGGCTCTTAAGTTTTGTTGATTTAAGGGAAAGGATGCAAAATTAATTTAGAAAGGAAATTAATTAGATGTGAACTGGTGTTTACATCCCTACGCATACAATGAATTCTTGTGTGAACCTACAGAATGCAGATGGATGGATGGATGGATGGATGGATGGATGGATGGATGGATGGATGGATGGATGATAACAGCACTCTAGGAATGACATTATGTGCTGGTCCATACGCTGGGGATATACAAAGACTTTTCTCTGCATTGGTAATTAATAACTCTATCCTGAGCAAATGTTGATAAATCCTTTATAGAGCATGTTATCTCTGTCTCTCCAACTCCTGTTCTGCATTTCCATTTGCCTGTTTCCACTGCTCCACCCCTGGCACCCACACGCTTCACTTCCCTCCCATATTTTGTAACTGGTAGCAGATTTGACTCCCTTGTTGGAGAAGCAGGCAAGGGTTTTGTTGCTGGGGCTTTGTGTGAGTGATTGCATGTGTATGTGTGTACACAAAGATGGATATAAATCCATTGGAAATAAACACCTTTTAAGGGACTTGAGAGACAGACACCCAGGGCAGAGGAGAAGAAAGAGCCTACAGACCCTCAGCCAGACAATCAGCCAAGATGAAGAGAAAGAGCCAGTGAACCAAAAAAAGGCTCAGTTCTCTTTTAAACCCTCCATGATTTGCAAGGAAAGCAGCAGATCCCATTGCTGGGAAGCCCAGCTCTGCCGATGCAACCCTCACCCCTTCTTCTCCCAGCTCCACACAGCTCAATTACCCCGGGCTGCCAGGCTGAGCACACCCCCACCACCCCGCATCTCCCCCGCCGCTGAGACAGCTTTCGCCAATGGAAGGAGTACAAATATATTCATTGGCACCTTATCAGACATGCATGCAAAACTAATTAACATGGGGAGACATGCAAGCTGCCACCCAGCCGCAAATACACACCCACGAGCATGCACACACACACGCACGCATGCACAAGGCAACCCTTGTCTAGGGGGGACATTCAAAAGGCTTTGTCACTAATTTAGGCATCTGTCTCAGTCTGGTCTGGTCCTCCTGGCTAGGCTGGAGTTGTGGTTTTTTTCCCACTCTGTTTGACAATGCTGGGAACATGCCCGGAGACCCCTCATTCAAATCACCCCTTGACAATGGTCTCATTGTGTGAGCATATAGAAAAGGGAAAGGATGGGGGAGAAGATGTGGAAGGGGGGTAAGGAATTAAAATGTGAACCCAAGGAAGTGTTTACTAACACAAGCCTCGCAGCTGCCCTGTCTCTCCTCCACCCCCTTCTTCCGCCCCTGGCCGCTCCAATGGCCCAGCTTGTCCCCAGTTGCAGGCGGGCAGCGGGAAGTCGGGACAGTTAACAGGAGCAGGAGCAGGGCTGCAGAGAGGAGCATGGAGAGATTGCAGACTGGAGGGATGAAGCCTCAGGGCATTCAAGCCTTTGGCAGCAGGGGGGCAAGTACAGGTTAGAGAAGAGAAGATAGAGCCAGAGATGCCTTGGAGAGGATTAGGGACTTAAAATGTCCTGGGAAGGACATCTTCATGGAGGAGCAAGGGATTTATTGGTATAACCACTCCAAGGTTTTCCAGGCAGGAACAAAAAGTGTATAAACCAGGCCTCGTGGATTTAGAGCAAGCAAGCAGCCTCGCTGCATGGTTTGGACTGCTCTCTTTGGTGCTGCTGACAGACATGATACAGTGTGAGAAGAAAGGGAGGGAGCAGCAGGGTGTCAGGGCTGGGGGCTCAGGGGATGGACCAGCCTCCCTTCAGGACCCCACTGCCTATTGCTAGATATTAAATGCCAGGAGAAAAAAAAAATAGGAAAAAAAAGCCCCAATGCCCTGACCACCCCCCAGCCACGCCTGAGGAAGGAAATTCCGAAGGTACAGATGGGGGGTGTGAGCCCCCAACCCCACCGCGCTTGGCTGGCTTTGGCAGATCTGTTCAGCTGGAAATGCCCATGAGCCAGCAGGGCAAAAGGAATGGGAGCTGGGGAGGGGGAGAAGATGATGACAACGTTTTCCATATATGCAAATGCATCCGCACAAGATACCCAGAGGGAGACAAAACAAAGAGACCTCAAAGAGGCTGGCTCTGAGACCCGCACAAAGCCAGATACCTCCTCAAACCTGCAGCGTTTGCACGTGAGCACCTGCGCCATGCAAGATGTGATGCTGCCCAGAGGTTCCCCCCCCATCTGAGCAGATATCAGCCCAAAGACAGCCTGATTGAGGAGCCCAGTGAAAGCTGCAAAGACAAATGCCACATTCCCACATCCTCCTACACAAACAGATGCACCTTAGGAGTACAAAACTATTCCTGTCCATCAGCTTAGTCAGAGAAGAGAAAAGCTGTGATGCAAACCCACATGAGCCCTGCCTCAGTGGGCAGAGGTAGCCCAGCTCCTCCGACATTGCTCATGCAACCAGATCCAGCCCCTAGACCTTTGTTTGCTTTCCAAGAGGAAATCTAAGAGATTCCTGGACATTGCTATAAACAAGGCAGGGCAAAATGTCACACAGAAACTCGAGAACATGTAAGAGGCAAAACATTTCTTTCCCACAATCACTGTGACAAAACAAGTCACCTGTGCAAACACTTCTGCTTTAAAAAAAGGGAAACTAATGCCAAATAAGCAAATCTGTGCTTTTTATCCAAACAAGTGGTTGTGAGCGGTTTTATTGCCACATTCCTGTGCCCCAATACACAGGGATAAGCACTCGACACACGGTGACACGCAGGGACTTGGGGACAGAGCTGTTGTTTTAATAGGGCAATGAAGACAGCGAATGAAATAAAACCCTACAGAGATCAGCTTGCAGGAGTCAAGGCTGAGAAAAGCTATTTGACGGTAAAGGGAAACAAGGACACTCCTGATTCTGCTCTCATTTTCATCCTGTAAATTTGGGCAGCTTTTACTGAACACAATTAAATCATCACTTAGGCTTTAACTTGGTGAAGCTGAGGACAGATCTCAGTACCAGACCCACCTCTGGGCTCTTCCCCTCAACTTGTTCTACAGAGGTCAGCAGGAGTTGTGGAAAAATGGAGTGAAAAAGCAAAAGAATTCATAGATCCCTGCCAGTGTGGTCATTTCAAAGCCTCCTTTAGCTCCGTCTTGGCTGTTCTCTCCTTCCCCAGTGATTTGCTGCTTTGCTCATGGAGCTTTGGCTGCAGGGAAGAGTCAGTACCAGCCTGGTAAGCACAAAGACTCAAAGGTATTTGGCCATCTCTTCCCCTTTGCCTCTAATGGGAGATAAAGACCTCAGCAATCCTTCAACACATCCATTCCCCGCCTCTGACAGCTGATCCTTCCTTTCCCATATCTTTACAGTCCTCATGTGGATCCCATGCAAGACCCTTGCAAGAAACCCTGCAAGACCCTCTGTTATTAAAATCTACTTCACAATTTTTTAAATCTTCCTTTATTCTAAGACAGAGCATTTCAAATGCTTTTGCTCACCAGAGCTTATGAAACTGTTTAACACTCTGAGTTTCATAAGCAACAAGTAATAAAACTCCTCACCTACAGGTAAGGTCACCTCAGGGCTGTGACCTTAAATCTATACATGCTTTTCCCCTCAGACATAGAGAGGTGTAAATCTCAATATCTCATTAAACAGATCACTCAGAACAGATTGCCTCCCAACATAACTTTTCAGCTGGCCACTACCCACGAATGGATGATTTTACATGACATTTATTCATGCAAATTGCAGAGGCTGTAGTCTGGTTACCCAGCAAGAGCGTAAAAAATTACAGTTTAGATGCATAAATGCTGGCACCATCAGAGAAGACACAATGAGACTGAAAACACAGCCCTGGGTTTCACATACAGGGCAACAAAACTTAGAGCGAGTCCTCATCAGATGGAGGTTTATCAGGAATGACCCCCCCCAAAATGACCCAGGGGAGGCAGAGAAAGCCACATGCAAGGCTGCAGGGGCTACAGAGAAATGAACTTCTCCTGCTGCATGTGCAGTAACCTGCCATGGGGAGAGCACACGCAACATTTTACGTCACTCACAAAGCCTACTCTGTCCAATAAAGTGGAGAAGTAAAACAAAGCATGAAATCCAGGCATAAATTAGCATCCCTCTAGTCTAGCTTTATTTGTGCTGCTGCTGCTGTGGATTAGCATCTAGCTGGCTGACAGGCTGATAGGCAGACAGAAACAGGGAGAAATAAAAAAAAGGAAAAAAAAAAACAGTAGGTGTCTTTTTTTCCCTATGGTTCCTGGGATGTCTGCCTTCAAAGTGCAGGCAGCGTTCATCCCTTTAGGACCAGAATTCTTCCATCTTCCTGTGAGAGCAGTAGGCTCTGCAGGAAAGCAAATCCCCCTGAGATGTTTGTGCCTGCGCCCTGTGGAGCCGGCACCCGTCATCTAATGTGAGCCCAGCGCGAACCTGTCACATCCTCAGCCGGCATCCCTCTGGCATCCACAGCATCCCTCTGGCATCCACAGCATCCCTCTACAGAGAGCCAGAGCCCCAGTAGCAGTTACGGTGTGGGGCTGGGAGGCCTTGAGGACAGCACCTCGCTGCAGGCACACACAGGGAGCAGACACCTCGGGATTAGCTCTGGATCATGTTCACTATCGCTTGGGGCAGCTGCTTCCCTCACTGCTTGCAGCCATGGCTGGGTTTGGTACCTGATCCCAGATGACATGACCGGGATCTCACGCCAGCGTCTCCTCTCAGTTTGTGTCAGAAATGTGTCATTGCCAGCTCCTCGGGCAGGAGGACCTGCAGAGAGCTTCCATCGGGCTGACACACAGCCTCCCGCTCCCCAGGGCTGCATGGCAACATGAGTGGTCGTCACCGGAGACTTCCCTTCTCCCTGGGTTTGGTGGCCTTGTGCCCACACACCCTTTCCAAGCACAGCCATGAAGGCACGGTACCAAAGAGGTGCCAGTCCAGTCCTGTCTTCCCAAACCAGACAGCTCTGCCAAAGGACAGAGAGGAGCTGGGATGCTCCTCAACGTGGCTCTTGTGCCCAAACTGGGGGAACAACAGCAGCAAAACTTCACTGTGTTCAAAGTAAACTGCAAAGCCCATTTCCACCCTTACTGAGCCATTCATAGTTTGTCTGGGGTCTCAGGCCACAGGAGATTTCTAGTCCCTGACTTTCATTTAAGGAGCCAAACACAGAGCTCAGTTTTTAGGCTACAGAAAGCAAATTTTCAGCCATTTTCAAAGGTGGCCTAGAAAACACAGGCTAATTCTGCACAGCCATAAAGCAAGTCCCTCAGGAGCACAGCATGCAGTTCAAACACCCTATGTCCCTGTCTGCTACTACGACTCTTATTGAGTAGGTCTGATTAGAGGACACAAATGTGAACATTCCCCACGATGCAGAGAATTCCTCCTTGGCAGATCCTTGCAGGTCCCAGCTCCTCAGCTAGGTGCACTGGCCCTGGTGAGCACTGGTGCCAGCAATCCCAGGCTGACCCTGGTGGTCAGGTGCTGCCTTTGGAGCATGGAGCAACCAAAGCCTTGCTTCCAGCAGGCATCTGTGCCTGTTTCTGCTTGCTCCATGCTCAAATGGGTCAACACAGGCAGCTCTTCCCCAAAGGAGCCACAAGGGCACTCTGCAGGGCTTCAAGACAGCTGCAACTGGGAATAGCCCAAGCAGAGGAGATGTTCTTCCAGTCATGCCTCCCCTAGGAGTGCTTGATCCAAGGCTGGAATAAAGCACGTCACCACCATCCTCACCCCAATGCACACAGCAAGACAGTCCCCTCTACATCCACAAAGGAATCTATGGAAACATCCTGTGGTATCAGTAAAGCAGCTTCTTCTAGGGTTTAGGGAGGAAGGGAAGAAGGATGAAGAGAATGTAGAAACTGGAGCCTTTGTTTCCCAGCACTCAGTCATGCTGCTGATTAGGTAGCAAAGACCAGCCATTTCCTGCCACATCCTCAAGCACTTGCAGCAACAGCAGGCACTCCTTTAACCTCTGGCATTTGGGGATGGGAAGGAGGCAAGGAGGCAGAAGTCAGTCAGAGCCTACAGAAGTGCAATGAGCTGCAAGAAAGATCTTCCCTTTGCAAGGGAACAGGCCCCTGATGGGTTCCCCAGACTGCACTTATCTACGTGAACTATTTGTTTCCTCCCCAAGCTCTCAGCTTGCTCTGACACATCACCCATCCACCTGACTGCAAGCAAAAATGAGTCAGATGGGTCCCAGGCTCACACACCCACTCATAAGCCTTCCATTTCTACTCTGCTTCTCAGGGCCATGAGAAAGCCCAGTCTGGGACAGTGCAGGACCACAACTGCTTGAAATGCTTGTACAAGTCCAGACTCATGCATACAATGTGCCCTTCATTTCAGAGAGCTCCAGTACTTCTGCGTAAGACATATTTAAACTCACACTGGTAATACCACGTTCAGACAGCGGCCACTGGGACCAAGGCAATGCCTATGAAATGTATCACAAATGGACTGAAGGAGCACATTCCCTTGAGACACTGGTCCAAGTGGCAACTTGGGACATGTCTGCGGCAGCCTGGGGAGATCCTGCACGGTCCCATGAGGACACCACAGAGACAGCATCTCCTCCTCTGGCTCTTAAGCGGTCTTCCACAGTGCTGCACACAGTACGTGACCTCTCAGTTAAAGCAAGGACCAAATAAATTTTAAAAGGCATTTTTATTCTGAGCACTGGCTTTGTGGAAGTCAAATACTGTTTTTCAAGCTGTTCCCAGAATGAGACAGAGCCATACATGTCCACAGGCATAGCAGTGTCTGCACAGCTTTGTCCCCACCGCCTCCAGAAGCATGTACACAGATGTGCATCGCTCACTTGGTCTCTTACAGAATAGGGTGCCAGGGACAAACAACACCAATTATTACCTTCCAGACCACAGACCTCTGTGTCCAAGTTTCTCTGTGCCCAGGGCCATACAACAGTGGCTGGGATCTCTCCTGAGACCCAAGCCAGCCACTATCCAACCCAGTGTGATCCATGACAGTTTTGAATTGTCAGGCTCTCTTTCACTCCCTGTTCAGTGTTATGCAGCATCCTGGACTGTCAGCCTTGAGCTTTGAGTCTCAATTCCCAAATTGTTAAGACTCAATCCAAAAAAGCCAAGTATATGGAGGGATTTTTTTTCAGACTGGTAATGCCGAAGCCCTGAAAGGTCTTTGACTTGTTTCCAGAGTTTTCCTTGCGATGTCCCTAAATACATTTCTTGTTAGCATAATTCTATTACTTTTAAGTGAGAACTGAGACTTCTAAACAGTCCTTGATTACACTTGCTGCGGTTTGCTACAGACACCCCAAATCCCAAGCTTTGTACTAAAACCCCTGTGAATTATTCTAGTCCAGCCTTGCCAGCTGTTCTTCTACCCAAAAGGCACCTCCCCTTGAGAGCAGGATAGTAGAAGAAGGAAAGAAAGCTGGAAAACAGCCATTTCTGGGACTACAAATGAAATCAGGAGGAACAGTCCCAAAAGCCCCTCCTAGCCTTGGCCACCAGCAGCAACTACTCATGAAGTTCCTACCAAGGGAGAGCCAAAGGAAGAGACACATTGATCCTGCCTTGCTAGATTTTATGCCAAGCTTGTCAGCAAGGCATGCTCAGCTTTGGCTGCCCAGGAAATGCAAACCTCTCCTTTGTGTGGCTTTCTGGACACCTCCCGCTGCCCTCCCTAAATCCCAAAGCCAGCAGCATCCCTTGCAAGGTGCACACCATGCCAGAGACAGAAAAGATATGCTCCTCGCAGACTCCCAGCCCCAGGCCTTCTGCCAACACCGTCCCAACATGGGGCACGCAGGCAAAAGAGCTGCTGGAGGAATCCACGCCAAGCAGTGCTGAGCACGACCTTTCTGCTTTACAACAGTAACCTGAATCCTAAATACTGGATTTCTAGGCACGCATTAAAGCCATGAGACAATGGAGACGGCGAGGCTGGGGCTGGCTGCAAGCCAGCTCCACACCGGCCCCGCCAGCACCCGATGTTTCCTATTTCCTTCTTTTTTCGCCCTGGCAGATAAGCAAAGTCCCCCTAAGCCAGGAGGAAGGTGCATACACAAGCTCACCCGTGACCTGGGGACTGTGCAGGACTCACCCCCCCATTGAAGGTGGATGCCCAAGAAGACCCTGAGAGGTGGTTGCCTTCCTCTCTCCCTTGCTCTCTCATACAAGCATTGCTTCTCCTTTAATTGGTTTCATTCATGGCGGCTCTTTGCTAAATGTAATTATGCCAGGCTCTCTCCATCTGTCTGCGTTCAGGAAGAGCCATCGCTCTCACTGGTTTTATCTTCAATCTTTATTTCTGCATTAATCCCCCCTCTGCAGCTCACATGCACAACAATATCCAGGACCTCCTGAAGATATATAGGCACTGAATGAAAAGCAGGATTTGTCCCTGGGTCTCTCCTGGCTGGAGGACATTTTTTCACAGTGAAAGCCCCATACCTTAGTCCCTGTCTAAATCATGTAACATCTCCGTCTCTCAATGATACATGCACAAGCCAGTCCTTTTGCAGACATTCAAGAGTTGTCTGGGAGCCCAGGCAAGAGGAGACACTGCCCTGTCTTCCCAAGCTCTATACATAAAGATAGCAAGATATCTGCTCAACTTGACATGGACCACTTTTCGCACAGAGACAGCATTCAGTCCTAAACTACCACATTCATTTTCCTTCCCAGGAATGCAGACAGGGTGAACACAGCTGAGCACAGGGATTAACAAACCTCAGCTCTGCAAGGGCAGCTCACAGCTGCATGGCTGAAGCTGCAAAGCACCCATCACACCTATAAGGGTTTCATCCCTTGGGGTGCATTTACCCAAGGTCCTTACAACTTCCTCAGCCAGGGTAGGTAGATCTTGGGGGAAAACACAGTGCTAAAGAAGCTGTTGGTTTATCAAGAGACTAAACCCAGTGAAACAGACCCTGGGCAACCAAGCACCATCTGGTGACCGCCGGCTTCTGACACAATAGCCCACGTTGGCATGTTTATGATAGAGACCAGAGGCGGATTCCCATTATCCCCATCAGATCCTGTGATGTAGTTTCAGGAGAAGGACCATGAGAAGCAGATGGGATGGCAGAAGAGAAAAGAACGCAGTGAGACAGACAGACAGGAGAGATTTATATGAAGCTAAAGCGCATACCCATAAACATGGGATAAGTAAATAGCATGTAAGTATGAAATTAAATGCAGGGAATCCATGGCATCCAGTAATCAGTCAAATATCTCCTTCACCTCTTTTTCAGTTTATCATTGGCATTTTAAAATGAGATATTTATGCCAATAAGTAAGCCAGTTGTATATTGTAACCCTGCAAATATGGGCTTGGATCTGAGAGATTCGTCCCGACAGACAATTCATTTTTACAGTTATTTTTGGACTCCCGGCTTTTGTGGAACACCGGCTCTCTGTGTTGGATTTTATGCCCCTGAAATGTATTTACAATGCATGGCATCTGTATTGTGCATTACACACTTAAATCATTGCATTTCATTCATCGCTTGTAAAAAAAAATATTGCAATATCCTGAAGCTCCAAATACTCAAATTCAAAATATTACTGCTGCATTTTCAGAGTAATGCTATAAAATAATGTTGTATTTTTAGATAAAGGAGGGAAAATTGATCATGGGGAACATGGATTCCTAGGATATGGGAAGAAGGGGAGTCTGGGTTTCACACCACGATAAATGGAAAAAAAATAAAACTAAAAGCTGAAAACCCCACAAAGGTTTATTTTCTAAACAAGAACATAGAAACATTTTGTCACTTAAACAAAGGGAGGAGGGTGGGGGAGGCTCCGCATCCTTGGCTTGCTCTCTGCAACGGACAAATACTATCAGAAACAAAAAGCATGGCATAGTTACCAGGAGCTCAGAGCTTTAGAATTAATGATATGTATTTAAGTTCCTTTTAGGGGGAAGCCTTCTGCAATCGTTGGGGGTAAAAAAAAATCATGGTTTTAAAGGCTTCTGTCATTGTTGCCTATGAGCTGAAGAGAAAGGCGCTTTCTTTGTCATCCGGGGGTTTATGGCAACACCTTAATGTGTCCTTTTCATAGGTGAAGCAAGGCGCACAAAGCAGCCGCGTGCCAACGCGTCCCCCCCGCCACCAGCAAAATAAATAAATGGAGGAACGCGGGGACGGCGGCCGTCGTAATCCCTCGGCAAAGCGGCAGCGAGGATGGTCTGGCGGGGTAAATATCGCACGTCTCCTGCCAAACCCCGCGTGGGCTATTGTCCCACCACCCCTTTTAGATGTCATTAAGGATTTTTCGCATACAACCAAACAAGCGGAGGGGATGAACGCGCTCGCTTCTTCCCCACCAGTTGGAGAAGCCATGACGAGGCGGCTGGGAGCCGGCGCAGGGCAAACACAGGGCAAATTAGGAAGTATGTTAATTCAGTTAATATCACAGAGGGGCTGGCAGGCGGGGGGGGGGGGGGGTGCGCGCAGATTTTCCGCCCGAGGAAGGAGGTGGCAGAGAAAGAACTGGGGCATGCCAGCTCCCGTTATTGTTCTGCCTTCATCGGTAATTAGCAAGATAAGGAGGGGACGGCGTGAGGGAGGCAGCGTGGCGAGGACAAGGCAGCGCTGCACCCCACCTCATGCCCATGCGGCCATCTTACAGGCGGCGCTCGCCTCCCGCAAAATGGCCGCCAGGGCCCACACTGCCTCAGGCCCGCAGCTGGCCTGTCCCGGCGGGCTCCCTTCTGCCAGCCCTGAGGCGGTGGGCACCCGGGAGCAGCGGCAGCTGGGAAAGGGGGGCCCCAGGAGAGAGGGAGTTGCCATGGTGGGCCAGAGTGTGCTGGCGAGCGGCCATCTTAGCCCAGGCCCCGCTCATGTGCCAAGGCACTGGGCATACAGCGCTCCCTCAGCTTTTTCCCCAGCCCTCCTGCCTGGAACGGTCTTGATACGCTTCTCCTTCACCAGGTAGCACATATTGCCTGGGCCCTGCTTGTGGTCATGGAGGAGGCTGTGCCCTTTCTGTGGCCTTCCCTTTGGACAGGAGTGGTGCTATCCCTACATGGGTAGTCATTGTCAGGGCACAGCTCCCTGCCTCAGTGTGTCCTGTGAATCCTGGGCACTGGACTGGAAGACAAGGCCTGGACAGATGCAGTGGTCTGAGAGCTACAAGGCAAGACGTCACCTGTCCAGCATTCTGAGAGCGAGTTATGAGCAAATTCTGCCTTTCTCCCAGCCAAAACAAAATAAATCCCAAAGCAAAACTGCAGAGATGCCATTAAAGGAGTGAGCTTCCTAAACCTTAATGTAACACAAATTTACAACAAGGTCGATAATAAAAGGAGAAGGCACAGTTGCACGGAGAGCACAGACAAAGCTACAGCTACATTTCCCACTCCACAGGAGCTTTGCAGTGGACCTGTCAGCATTGTTCAGTTCTCCAAATGAGCAACACCAAACACTAACCAAGTAACCCTCATTCCTGATCTCAGGCTGTCTTAAGGACAGGACCAGCAATTATTGACATTAAAGTACTATCTGGGAAGTGCTTCACGTCTTTAGCCATGACGAGGCTATTTCACATGGTATGATAGGCACACGATGCAGGTTGAAAATTCGGCATCTGCTCCAGTTCTCTGCACAAAACCAGAGGGTGATTGCAACTGCACGCAGGCAGGGCCGTGTTATACATCTCAGTTAGACAGTGAAACATAAGGGATGGCAGGCTAGCTGCTCTGCTCCAGGGTTGTCTACATAGAAAACCACACCATTATAATGACAGCACTATAGGTCAACTGCTGCTGCTCCTCGCCATACTGGTTCACATCTCCACTCTTAAGCTGGTTTTCTCCAGTTCAGCTTAAACTGCTTCCAGTGTGACATAACTAGTATACAGGAGAGTCCTGCCTTCTGCTAAAGTAAATATCCACGGAGGTTGTACACGTACAGTTCCTTGCTTTAAAATCCGCCCCCCAACCGTACGTCTGTAGCTAGACCTGCCCTTCGGCTAACCTTTCTGTACTCCGCACACTTCTGGGCTGTTCACAGGGCCCGTGAAACACTATTACACCCTGCTTCCCTTGGGTGCTAATCCTGCTTGTCAACCCAAAGGCAGAAGCAGACGGTGGCTTGGCATTTTGATTACGTTGTGATCTGTTTGAACCTTCCAGACTCTTTTGATGTCTGTGCAAATTTGAAAGGGGGAGCCTTCATCCTCCACAATGAAACTGTACTATCGCATGGTGAACCATCTCGGGACTCCTGTGTCCATAGCCATTACTAGATTTGAAGCAGGGAGGGGAGTTGCAGCTCCTGCAGGAAGAGTCTGAATTTCAGACTAACCAGTTCTGGCCCTGAGCAGAGAACACCACGGGGACAGCGTGTTGCTCTTCAAACAAATGCATGCGTAGGGGAGTGTGCGCATGCACAGAAACACCAGATTTATACAAATAGATGCATTCATAGGAAAATGCAAATAGCATCCTCTTCCATCCCAGGCTCCCTTCGAGCTCCTGACATCCCAAGGTTTCAGAGGAGTACAACTGAGCCTCAGATCAAACATTAGCCCTGCGGGGGTTCCCTCAGGGAAGCAGCCATGCACTGGGGTCTTTTCCCCGCTTCCATGTGAGGTTTCCCGACCCGGCCTTCCGTGGGTGCTCAGTTCTGACACGCGTACGACACACGCGCGCGCATGCAGAGCCTTGCTAAAAGGTGCTCTGGGAATTGAGCTCCACTTCCTCTTTCTCCCAAATCAATTGTCATAAACCAGCTTTTGTTTTATTTTTAACAAAGCAACAGAAATAATTTCCATGCGCAGCCGTTGCCACTCCCACGGCCCTGTCCTTTGGCAGAACAAGCTGTCCAGCATCCTCGAGGACATGGGCATGGGGAGACAGCAGGGGAAGAAAGACCAGGAAAGGCTGCTTTCTGCTGGATAGAAATCTGCTGCTCCTCTCTTGAGCCCATTGCTTGGCAGGCAGCAGGGCAGTGGGATGGGAAAGGGGCTGGATGGTGGACAAGGCACTTCCAAACTCCCCAGCCCAATTTCCAGCTTCACTGTCCCCTTCATCCCCAGCCCACTGAAGTACCCACTTTCAATCTTCTCTTTTACCTTTTACCAGAAAAACACTCTGGTTCTCTCGCTCTTTGGTACCAGCAAGAGGTGACTTGTGTAGCACCATTGCAGAGAACGATATGCTGACATGCAGTTTGTGACAGCCCAAGCTCTGCCTGCCTGTGGCACACCCCTGTCTCCAGCATGGCTAAGGACCCATCCCTCCTCCTCCTCCCATCCCACATACCCAGGTTCCAGACTCAGACACATATGGAGACATTTCTTGATGAAACCTATCAGTGGGTGAGTGGCAGCTGAGCAGGTACCGAGCAAGACATGGGGCCAGACAGCAGCCAGGGGGGAAGGCAGCGGGTGGAGGGAACGTGCCTCGGGAGGAATACTCACAAAGGGCTGCTTTCATTAATAAAACATTCCCCCCTCAGTTGCCTTTTGATTTGGGTGTAAGAATTAACCCCATCTGCCCAACAGCACGCAACCTACCAAGTCATCTCTGCTGAGGAAGGCCGTCTGACATGTCTGCCCAATTGCCACGCTTCCTCTGCCCACACTCCTCAGCTACCCAGACCTCTCCAAACAGCTCACCAGCCTTGCTGGGTCTGCCCTATTGAAGAGATCCTCTTCCCACAACATAGATTAGACCCAGTGAAAATAGGCTTAGTGAAAACACCATTTCACTATTAATGCCACCCACCCTGCCCCCCCACCGCCTTCACACTCTCTCACACCCAGAAAGATTATAACAAATCCTAGTCACCTTTTGCCCCTGCTAACTACTGCTCCAGTCTTTGCACTGCATGCCTTCTACCAGGAGTAGAGAGCTGGGCATAGGGAGTACTTATATATACACACAGACATCTATCTAGTCAGCACTGAAGGTGTTCAGCCGCACAATACACATCTCCCTGCACAGCATCTCGCCTTGTCACAACACTCCAACCCATCCCTCTCCACTGTAATTGCAGAGCATGGTCCTTGGGCATCAGCAGAAAGTTGCAGCAAATCCTGAGTTGGTTTAAGCACAATCTGTCCGCTCAGAATCGGTGGGGGGTTGCTTTTACATCACTGAGACATTTCTATACCCTTTCTGTTTCAAGTAAAACTGAGATGCAGAGATGCCTTCGAACCGACAGCCCCTTCATTTTTCCAGAGGTGTGTTTTAATGAGTGACTTGCCGTCCAAAAAGGGGCCGGCAGAGGGGAAGGACGGCAGATTCTCCACACAAATTCAATAGCTGGTAGGTTGCCATGGGCTAAAGCATTTCTTTGCACACATGAAGGGAAGGGACTCCAGAGCACTAACTCCCATGAGTTATAGCTCTACCCTTCAAGAGCGGAATAAATGCTTTATCCCATTGCAGCCTGCGATGTATTCTACATAGATGGATTGATTTCCCCTATTGTTCTTAATAAATCCTGGCGCATGAAGAAACTCACTGCACAGCCATTTTTCCTGCCTTGTTCTACCTTGCAGAAGTAATAAGGGTCAGATGTGACTGCAGTGGGAAGCAAAGGCCATACACAAGGCAGTGCTTTGCTGGATGCAGTGGGTGTGCTTGCAGGGGTTTGGTGGGTGCAGGCAAGAAACTCCTTTTTCTTGGTTTATTCCCTCATTGAGTCGGAACTGAGGAAAAGGGGAACCACGGCTGGGTACTGCAGCATCAGCGTGGCTCTGAGAGGAGCAGCCACTCTACAAGCTGAGCCTGCACAACGAGCCCCCAGATCTGCACAGGGAAAGGCAAGGCTCTGGCCCTCTCTGACTGGAGGTCTCAATTGTGAGAGATAAATACATACATTGTATTGCCTCATAAATACAGGACTGAGTCCTGCACCACCACAAAGCTTTCCCAGGCACACCCAGCTCTGTGTTGTGCTCTGTCCATAAGATGTGACCCTGCCCATGTCCCAGTTGAGAGGAGCCCACACCACCAGCATAGGGCCTCCTCTGGTTTTTTGCTTGTTTTTTTCAAATCAAAAAACCAAACCAACCCCCTCTCAATGACTCCCAGCTGCACAACTCAGACCCCCATGTTGTTGAAAGACTCTCCCCCTACTGCCTTTTCTCCTCATCAGGTTGACACCCATCCTCTTTTCCAGGTCCAGGAGGGTGTTTGCTGCCCACAGCTTCACTGGTGCCCAGCAAGGAGGCACTGCTGGGCTCCAAAAAGCAGGTGGCTCTGCGTGATCCTTTCTTGGCCACCTGCTTTCAGCTCCATCCAGGTTCCCTGGATTATTGCTGCTGATCTTCTCTAGCAGCAGCTAACAACTGGCCCTGTTTCAAAACTTGGTTGGGAATTTGGCTGTGGGAGGGAGGGAGGGAGGGATCAGGTAAAAGAGCTGGTCTCCCATGCACGAGTTGGACTTGATCCTTCAGCAAGACTTTCAGGGACTCACCTCTCCTTGCTCAGGTGGAGACGTCCCAGCCTTTCCCAAGGCATGCCACTCCACGAACTCTCAGTCATGTCTGATTAAGGAAAAGAGAATTTGTCTCAATTAGAAAGAGGTTCCCATATGCATGGACGGATGTCAAGTAATTACCACATGTCACTCACAGCTGGAAAAGAGACCTTAAATTTGGGACTGTGCAAACTTGCACACACAATTGCAAGTGAGTTACGGACCTTGGCATGCTCCAGAGCGTACCTTGTTCAGATGCTTTCAAGCCCATCCCTCAGCTGAAATACACCCAGCCACGTAAAATACAGTCAGACACGACCCCATTCTCTAATAAGGAAATAAAGCCGAGTGGACCTGTGTTGCCAGAGCCTAGAGAGCAACACTGTCTCTTTAATTTTCTCCCTGGCTATCTCATCCTTTGCACAAACTCTTTCCTCCCCGTGGCTTCTTCCAGCCTGGTGGGCAAAGTGGAAAAACATCATTAGGGAGGAAAAATAATTTAGTTTGTTAATCAGTATCCAGTGGTGGGAAACAAGAAAGACAGAGAGCTGGACTGGCGGTTAGGGCTTAGGAAGGGCCAGCACAAAGCCCACCATTCATGACATCTGGGGCTGGGATTCTCATTGAATTAAACAGACACAAAGAGCAGAGGCATTTCATGCTCTCTTCACAAGAATTATCATATCTCCCTGGCACTAGGAAACCTTCAGCACGGGAGAGGGGGAGAGAGAGAGAGAGAGAGGGGAAAGCGGGCAGGCTGGGTAGAAATATGGGGCAGGGTAGAAGAGGCTTTGTTCCAGGGTTGGATTTATGGATGGGATGCGGCGCGTTGCTTTGCGGGGAGAGACAAGGCCCTGGCGCGCTGGGTCTAATAAGAATCAGCAAATGTGAAACAGGGGGCCCCTGTGTACCATGAAGCAGGGAAACCCGCGTTTGACAAGCCAACAGAATAACCGCTCGCGTCTCAAGGCTGTGGAAGGATGCTGACGTTCCTACGAGATGTGTCGTCTTGTGTGTGTGTCAGCGAGGAGGGGGAGAAGGGGAGCGGCGAGGAGTATAAACAAGAGACCAGGCAGCATCGTTCAGTCATGAAAATTAATTAGCTGATGTGCAAACCATGGCTGCCTCTTCCCACTGCCCTGCAAGCATTCCCCATAAAGCTATGGTGTGTGCAGAGCCTGTGACTGGGAATGACAGGGGCAGATTAGGCAGCTCCTTGGGACACAAGCCTGGCAGCAAGAAACCCACAGCCCGTGCAAAAGAGGTGAGGAGGGGATGATTAGGGTCCCTGGGGAAGGGGCAGAGCCCAGGGACCAGAAGAAAGAGAAACAGGAGAGACTGGGCACCAAGC
Organism: Pachyramphus minor; assembly: GCA_013397135.1. NCBI lineage: Eukaryota > Metazoa > Chordata > Aves > Passeriformes > Tyrannidae > Pachyramphus > Pachyramphus minor. Next base: position 1,568,264 of record VYXB01004996.1, on the reverse strand, counting down.
TGAGATCAGGAATCATGTTGCTGCAGCAGCATAAATTGGGCTGGATCTCAAAAACCAGCCATTAATAGGGTCTGGTGGACAGCAAAATCATTTAGAGTTTAGACCACAAGCTCTCTGGGGCAGGACCTGTCATCTCCTGCAGGCTCACACCACGGAGGCCTGTCCTACTTAGTCTCTGGGCATTACCAGAGGATCTGCTTTAAATACTAATTACTCCACGATCAAGACCTGTGAGCTGCTGGGAACCTCACTACAGCATTACCTGTGGGAAGAGGGGACAGATCTCTGACCTCGTGTCCCGAGGGTAATTTGACCCTGTGCACCAGTGCCACAAGCAAATATTACTACCTACTGATGAAGATGGGAAACTCCTGACCAACTTCACATGTCCCATCCCCAGGCTTTCAAATCCTGCTATAATATCGTGCTTATTCTTTGCCTGGAACAACTACAGGAGAATGAGGGTGCAGGGGAAAAGGGAAAAATGAGGGAATGAAGGGATGCAGAAAATGATTGGTAGAGAAAAAATAAAGAGAGAAGCCTCTTTGACATGGGATGCGCACAGTGAACACAGAACGTGCTGGAAACAAAGGGATGCAAGGAGAGAGGAAAGACTGGGATGGGCATCTCGGCAGACATGTAGGTAAAAGTTGAAAAGGAAGCACTAATTAGCACCCAGACCATCACTTTCCATTAATAGCTTGTCACCATTTCCTTGATGTTGCTGAGAGCAGGGAAGTTGGTATGTGTGATGCTTACCTGTCTCTATCTCATTAACAGAAGTGAGGGTGAGAACAGATGTTTATTGCCTGCATCCAGATAGACAGGCCCTTTGCTGAACTGAGAGGCAGGAGAGAGGGGGAAAGTTATGAAAGAGATGCTGTGGAAACACAAGCCAAACCCAAATGATGGAAGCCCAAATGTAGGACACTCGGATACCCACGCTGATCCAGAAACAGCCCCAGGCAGGTATCAGGTTCCAGGAATCCACAAGGCAAAACTGCCAGGTCAAGTAATTATAACCCAGGGCAAATACATTGCTGGCCAGGGGAGAATGCTCTGGTATCAGCACAAGTATGTGCAAAGGGCTGTGACTGCATTACACCCAGGAAAGTAAAACAAAAGGCTGCTTACTTCCCAGACAGATTTGCTTAAGGTGTCCACTCCACTAGAAAACAGACAGCCAAGCATCTTACTGAGAGCTAGAATGGAGATACCCACAGTAAACAAAGGAAAAAAAAAAACAAACAACAAAAAAAGTGCTATTTCAAGTAAAGATAAATGTCCACTGCATATAATCACCTTCGGAGTAATTCTTCCAGCAGTTAAAATCGAGATTATCCCTCCTATGTAAAACACAAAGGCCTCTCCTCTCCCTCCAACATGTGGAACAGCTCCTGATAGCAACAAGGGAAAGAGGGATTGTGCAGGGCAAGGCAAAGCAAGGCAAGGACACCAATCAGCAAGTATCTGTGAGCTGGTAGCACACGTCTGCTGGTGTGGTGATGGAAGCAAGTATGTGGGTGCACATTCCCAGGGACACCCTTGCTTTCCCAAGCACACAAACTCACCACACAGGCCAAAGGTTTCTCCAGAGCAGGAGCCCAAACCTCCCTAGGAGGAAACGAGGCAAAACCAAAGGCAAAGAAAACATCAAGGCTGGGACTGAAGGAACAAAGGCTTCCCCCTCTCAGCTTGGAGACATCTTCTTGGCCATTTAGGTCAGATCAAGTGTAGGTTCTGTTGACTCCCTCATCTATTCAAACAAGCACTTTCAGAAGTCTGATAGGTCTTTTCTACTCTACGGCTTCTCTACCCCTGTATTTGACGTGCCTGGCCAACGTAGTTAATGCCACATGCAGAAATACTGCCCTGAAGAGCCCTTGCTTAGATTGTGTGGTCAAGCACTTCGAAGTTAGGAAGTGTCCAATTTATGGCTGCCCATGCAACCTTAATTCCACCTCACTGTGCAGCCACTCTGGACAGGAAAAGAGGGAGTGAGATAAAAATAGGCTGTGACCGTGTCGTCAGTCTCATAAGGGCAGGGGCAGGGAGAGGCTGAATTAACGTCTCATGGTCAAAATGAAACTGGGTACCCCCTGACTTGCCAGCGCCTGCTTTGGTGCCTTCAACCATGTACATTTTTAATATACAGAAATCACGTGCATTCTAAACATACAGAAAAATGCATTATTTATAGCTAATAAATAATAGATTGTTTATATAAGCAAAAAGAAAAACAATTGTAGGCAAGTGTAACAAATTCCCCTTCCTCCACCCCGCACCCATCCCTGCTTCATCCTGTGCGGGCAGAGCGATTTCAAGCCCCAAGCCTCGGCACAGATTTCTGCCACTATGAAATACAGGACTAATGTTATCTGGCAGCGGCAGAAGGCTGCTCTCCCGGGGCCGGCGGGGAAGGGGACTGCTGGGGCTGGCAGTGCCCAGGCCAACACACCCACACGCCCTACACTTTTTCCTCCTGGCTCCAGGACCCAGAGGAGTTTTCTCCCAGGAGGTGGGGCCATGCTAGAAGGATAGGATCTAAAGGTGGAAGGGGTTGATGGAGTTGGCTGTAAACATCCTCCCACCCTCCCTGGTTGGTCCAGAGCTCTGCAATAAAGTGGTGGGAGTCTATGGCTTCACCCTGCTCCTGATCTGTTGTCATTATTATTCCAGGGAAACAATAAATTTTAATTTCCCCCCCACCCCACCCCAAGAGGCAACTGAAGGGAAATCGCGATTCTGAACAATTCATAATTCAGTTAAACCTGAAAGGAATTTAAGGGACAAAGAATAGGCATTTCTCGAGCCGAAGCGCTTCCCCCAGACGAATTTCAAGGGCCCGCAGCAAACAATGGGAGTGTCAGAGGTGCTCAAAAAGAAAAAAAAAGTTCAAGAATCTTTACAATAAAAAGTGTTAGGCAACACAGAGGTCAGAGCCAGCTCCTCCTATAATAAATAGCACGACTACCCTACATTAACTATAGGAGACATTTTAATGCAGTGCCTCAGCTTCGTGCTAATTATACTTTTTCACCATATTTTGAACCTAAGAAAAAATGTCATCAGTTAATTATAACAGATGAGGGAGTGTGAAGACTTCCTCAATAAATAATGCCTTGATATCTCATATCCAACAAGCTGCGTGCTCTACTCTGAAGGTGCCCAGAAATATGTCCTCTCAGGAAATATATCAAGAACTGATGGTCCCATAAGCTGGCTTTGTTTCCAAGCCTTGATTTTCAGCCTAATAATTAAGTGATTTTTATGGATTGAGGAGAGTAAAGGTCGTGGGACTGCTGGAATGGTGCCAGAGAGAGTCAATGTTTAAAAATAAATAAATTCCTAAATCAAAATGAGATACAAGAGACCTCATCAAATTCCCCCCATGGCTGCACAGGCGAGAACACAGAAGCAACTTGGTTTCTGGACCCAGGTCCCATCCTTCCTTCATTCCTGCCATCTCCACAGGAGTCTGGCATGCACTGAAAAAGCCTGGTTTGAATGAAACCAGGCCACCACTGACAGAGTGCCACTGGGAGCCAGCCACTGCCATCCACCTGCCCTGAGGAGGAGGGACACTGTCCCTCTGCTACTGTGCTCCCCTGGGCACTGCCCTCTGCTGCACCCATCCCTGCTGAGCCTGGTAGGCGTCCGGGTCCTCACAGAGGTTCCTCCACTAAACCACCTTTCTTTCAGCTCCCTTCTCCACCCAGCACCCCTCACTTCCCCCTCTGAAGAGCTGGGATTTGGCGTGGGAAAGATGTCTTTGGGCTTTTCACAAATCCAGTATCCCCTTGAACCAAAACCAATTAGCCTGGCCCAAGGTCCTGCCATTGAAGGACTGTCCCTTCTTTTCAAACCCCCGCGGGCTCAATTGCTCTAAGGAGCCTGGATGTGAATGAGCAAAGCCCGTTTAAAGTGGTACTTAAGGCCAGACCAGGGTGAAGGAAAAGAGAAAGCCTCTATAGGAACAGCAAGCCGAGTTTCCAAGAGACAGCTAACTGCCGGAGATTGTGTTCTTTTGCTCCCCCCATTTTCTTTTTTTTACCCCCACTCCTCAGCTTTCAAGGCAAACGCTCCTAACCAAACCTGAGCCCCTGAATAAATATCAGAAAACACGAAAGCCAGAGCCTTGTCCTGACTCTTTGCAGATCCCAGGAGCATGGCTGTGGGCAGTGTGATGGCCCAGCTTCGTGTGCAAGCTCTGGTTCCAAACACGTGCACCCAGAGGGACAGAGGGATGGTGAAAAGCTCAAGATGGTGTTTTTCCAGGTTGGCTCTTGGCAAGTACTTTCCTGAGGTGACTAGGCTTGTAGGCACGGAAATCCCTGACCTCACCAGGGCGACTCCTTGTACCACGTGGTAGGGAAGCCAGCGTGGGCAGCCACGGGTCATCTTATGCTGGTGGCCCCCAGAGGCACCCAGAGACTCAGGGAAACTGAAGGGCCATGATGTGGCAGCATTAGTGACAGGGGTGACACGCAGCACCCACCTCACGAACAGCACATGTGCACTGCCCTGTACCAGGCACCAGCTCTCGGTGCTTGCACCTGCACAGATGCCAAATTAGCACCTTCCCTCCATGCAGACATGAGAAAATGTGTTTCCAGCACACAGTCACAATCCCTCCTTGGTGCACGAGTGGCACCCATCCGCAGCCACAGGTTGGATGTGCCCTCGAAGGCCCTGGGCTTTGCCCCTTCTCAGGCAGCACAGACAAAGCCAGGGCAGAGCAGCAGGTAAAGGGAGGCAGCGTCCGCCCGCGTCAAGGGTGCGGGGAGGGGGTGGGAGCCAAGAGAGACAAAAGAAATGGCTGAGACCGGCCCCAAGCATCGAACACGCCATTGCCAGGCAATTCCACAAAAATGCCCATTGATGGGATTTCATCCATAACCAAGCGGGAGGGTTTGCATGGCCTGGCTTCCAAGGCAGCTTCTTCAAATGGCAGCGATGGAATATCCCATTCTCCATCTTCCCCTGAGCCCAGGCAAGTTTGGCTTACCCACGTATCTGGTACAAAGCCCCTTCACCTCGTGTCTTTAGCCAAACCTGCTGCATGGTGGCCGAGTCTTAGGAAAAGATCGGAAATCATGAGTTGGAGCGCTCAATGCCACAGAGCATCATTTCCCCAAGGTGAAACCCACATATTATGTTTTCCATTTATCCCCCAATGGAATACACTGATTCTTCTGTTTCTGTCTCCCTCTCCCATCCCCATCTCTGCCTGAAAAACAAAGACATCACGGCGCAGCTCCAGGAACCTCACCCACGTTTGGCCTACAGTGTATCCAATTGCTCCACCAGGAGAGTCCCACTGAGAAGATAAAGAGACGGGAATGCCGGGACATTGGTGGGCTCTCCTCTCAGCACAGCCCAAAAAGACACCTTCCCCTCAGGGTTTTGGCTATGCAGGGGAAAAGATCCATCCAAAGCCAACAGCTAAACATGGCAAAAGGCTAAGCCACAAAGGGAACCGTGTGTATCCAAAATCCATCCCCAGCCCAAGGATGGACCCTTACAGACCTTTCTTCCACCATGGCACTTAAAAAAAGAAGACAGAAAGCAGAGACCTGTCGGTGGGCTGCCAGGGACTCTCTCAGTGCAGCAGGTATGTCACAAGTAGGGATTTGCTGGGGGGCTTTATCCGCCTCCTCACCCTCCACCCACACGCACACGAGCTGGGGATTCTCGTGCCACTGTCCCCCATCACTCACTGCCACCTCCTTTGTTAATTGAGGGGGTGCCACCTCCACCCCTCCCCCAAACACCCGCGGGTTCATGTCAACAACGGGGGCAAAAGTGAAGAATTTAAGCATCAGAAAAAATTCAACTGCAATTTCTCTCTCCCGGACACTAAAGGCCAAATCGCTCAGTCCCTGTCTCAATCTCCTTTGGGGACACTGCTCTGGGGTAAGTGAACCAAGTCACAGCCCAAAAAAATACCTGAAAAATCAGCTCAGAGCAGGTGATTTTGGGGAGGAAAAAAAATAGTAGAAGTCAAGGGTGGTTTCTGACCACCTGATCAAATTGCAAGGTGAAAAAGCTTGCATCGATCCTTTGTAAGAGTTCTCATGTAGACAGAGATTTCCACGCTTGCATTTTATTTCATGAAATTATATATATATATATGTATTTATATACACACACACAAAGACATTTATTATATGTGTGTATATTTTCTTTCCTCAGATCCTCTTTTTATATTTTCACCTTTTGCAATTACAAAAGCCAGGGACAGAAATACCTCCTGGGTTCTGCCAGTGCAGAAACACTCCCACCAAACAGATTTTCTCTAACACGCTGGTTGAATGATTCCTCCTGAATTATATTCATTAGGAATTTGAATGTTTCTTTCCTCCATCCCCCATCAAATCATTACCCCGGAATAAATGCATTCATCAACCACCTTGCTCAGTTCCCTCCCGCTTTGTTCAGTCTAGTTTTAAAGCATCTCCACTGAAACTGCTTGCACCTGACTCAATGCTGGTGTACGAAAGGGGGAAAAAATAAATAGGAGAAGAATTGAGCGCCACTCACAATATTGTGAAAATAATTGGAAAATTATTTCTTAAAAATAACCAACATAATAAGGGAGGGAAAGGACTACATTCCCTCCTCCCCACCTCCAATCTCTTCCACAATTTCTGGGATTGCATCGAGTATACATATTCCAGATGGGCTGGAGAGAAGGAGGATGGTTCTTAATGACACGTCTTTCGCTGCCTTTGGAATGAATGATTCATTCGGATCTTCCCGAGACTCGGTGCCACAGTTGAGTTACATTTCTAGAAAATCCGTATCTTTAATTCTGGCGCTGCGTGTGGGACCCAGCAAATCATGGAATTACTGCTGTAACTTCGGATTAGTAACGCTTTCTAAATGATAGTCTAATTCCAGGCCTTCATGCTTTTCAGCGTTCACACTCACACAGCCTTTTCCCTGGGAGGCTTCCTGTGGAATTAGTGCTGGCGTCTTCGTCTTTCTCTGCCCTTTTTAATTTCTCCAATGACTTCTCATTAGAATATATAATAACAGCTCCTCAGAACTTTTCTTTCTCCCGGTATAGCCAAATTCAGGCTGAGATCCTTTTTCCTTACTGTGGTTATGGCGGTGCTTTGCTGGCCCTGGAAGGGTGCACAGGCATATTTAGCTTTGCGGGCCTACGTGGCATCTGACGCCATTATCCCGTGCAAGGGAAGGTGGAAAACCTGCCTCCGAGGTGTGGGGGGGCTCTCACCTCTCGCTGCCCCTGCACACCGGTGGGCACGGGTGGCTCGGCCCTGCTGTGCTACCCTCTCCCTCGGCAAGGGATGCCCACTGCGGAGAAAAGGATGGGGCAGGGTACCCGCACTCCACCTCGCCGAGCAGTGGGAACGCGGCAGCACCTTCTCCAGCCCTCCCTAGTCTCCCGCAGCATCTCCTGGGGGGCAGAGAGCCAGCAAACAGCCCACTCGTAACCCCAGCCACGGGAAGATTTTTCTCTGCAGCCTTCCCAGAGCTGTCACTGCCCGCGTGGGCTGGCGGCAGCGCGGGGATCATCCCTGCGGGATGCGAATCGCCAGCGCAGGGCCAGGGGCTGGTGGCGAAGCCCCCCAGCCTGCCTCAGGGTGCCGGGGGACCCCGGGGGACCCCGGCCCCGGCCAGGGGCGTTCGCCCCACGCCAGCTGGGAAAACGTGCCGGGGAGGCTCGGCAGAGAGCGCGGTGCTTTCTGTCGCCATGGGAACGGAATGCAGATGTGCCAATTGCTTTTCTTTTCTTTTCTTTTTCCCTCCCCCCATTCTTTTTTTTTTATTATTATTATTATTTGCCAGACATTGTAACACACATTATGTTTCAACTTCTGGAGCTCTCCGCGGAGGTGAGGGAGGCTTTGTCCCTTGCCAAGCGCTCGGCTCCCAAGGAAGCCCCAGGGCCGGGCGGCTGCTCGCCGGAGGGGTGCACCCAGCAGCGGGACCCCTTCCCCGGGCATCCCCCCGCAGCTACGGACAAAAGCAACAGCCACAGCGCAAGAAAAGTGGTCACATTATCACCAACTTGACCTTCCAAAGGGAGGCCAGGATCAAATCCAAAGCCGAAAAAAAAAAAGGGAGGGAGAGAGAGAGAAATACCCACTAGCTGCGGGTTTTCGAGGTCTGACCTGTAGGCTGGGATGGGGGGAGGATTTTTTGGGGGAGGGCGCTTGCTCTCTCTCCATCCTCCTAGAGCCGCGACACCCCGCAGCCTAGGAGTGAATTTCGAGGTGCGTTTAACCGACAGTTAAACACCAGGTTTCTTCGGCAATGGAAGAATTGGCGCAGGGCTCTCTCCGCTGTCCCCATCCCTCGCGCCTGCTGCCGTGGAGCCCCGGGCTTCCCGGAGCGGCCCGACGGGGAGGTCGCGGAGCCGCAGCCCTTACCTGGAGTCCCAGGGCGGCGAGTCGGGCCGTCTCTGCACCGCTGGTCCTGGTGCGGCCGCTTCCCCCGGGCGAGCAGGTCTGGAAGTCATTTCTACTTTCGGTTATCTAGCTTTATGATGGCTCCACAACACTCATACAGCTAGATAACCAAAGACAGAAACATCCCTCCGTCGGGGATGCCGGCCATCTGTCCGTCCGTCCGTCCGCTCCAGGCAGGGTGCGGGCACGGCCGGGGCAGGGCGGCCGGGAGCTGCCACCGGGAACNAGAGAGAAAGAGAGAGAGAAAGATAAATACGAAGCGGAGAGAATGAGAAGCGGCTGCCGCGGGGGCTCGGAGCCGAACCGCGCCGTACCGAGACAGGTCGGGCTGCGCTGAGCCAAGCCGAGCCGAGCCGGGCCGGGCCGGGTAAGGCAAAGCAAGGCAAGGCAAAGCAGGGCAGGGTCGCAGGGGCCGATCCGAGCCCGTCGGTGCCCATCCCGCCGGCCCGGCCCGGCGAGCGCCACTCGCGCTCCCGCCCCGCTGCCCAACTTCTACTCCCCTCGCATGGTAATCGCCCCCTTTGGGAAGTGACGTCACGCCGCGCCCAGCCAATCCCCGGGCCCTCATTTAAATCAGCGCCCCCTTTCCCGCGCTTTCCAGGACGGGATGGGCTTTCCAGTGGCTTGGGATGGGATGGGATGGGATGGGACGGGACGGGACGGGACGGGGCGGGCTCGGCACGGCTCGGCACGACACGGCACCGGGCGGGCCCGGCCGCCCTCCTCCCGCCCGGCCTGTGCCGGGAGGCTGCGCTGAGGGTCGCTCTGCACTCCCCCGCCTCCTCCCAGCCCGACGTGCCCCCGCGGCAGCTCCGCGGGGCTGGCTGCGGAGCGGGAGGGGCGGACAACACCCACCCCGGCACGGCCCTGTACCCACAACTAACTTCCCTCTCCCTGTCCTCGGCACTCACCTGTCTTTCCTTCCTCTCTCTCCCTTTCCTCTCTCCCTCTTCCTTTCCCCTCTCTCCGTTTTTCTTCTCCCCTTCCGCTCTCCCTTTTACTTTCTCTCTTTCCCTGGCCTTTCCTTTCTCCCCACCTTTTCCCTTTCCATCCATTTTCTTTTCCTATACCCGACCCCTTTACTTCTCCCTTTTCCCATTTTTCCCTCTCCCCGCCATGCTCCACCCCCCCATCCCCCCATTCAGCGCACCTCCCTCATACCTTCTTCTCCCTAAACAATGCACTCCCCGTCCGGTCTCCGCACCTGGGGACAGCCCGAAGGGCCCCTTTTCGCTCAGCCAAACGCGGGGCCCGCCCGTCCCAAGACGTGTCCCGGGGGCTGGGGACGGACCCGCGATCCCCCACCGATCCTCTCTGCTCCCCGTTTCCCCTCAGTTTTAATTATTTCCCCTCCACGACCTGCTATTTCCCGCACAGATTCATAACGCGATATGCGTGTAGCGGCGAATCCGGCACGTACATATAATAACAGCATCAATAATCAGACTAAAATGCCAGGAGGTAAGTATGATTATCTGGGGTGCNTGTTTGGCAGTGTGCTGTGTGTGGCTGGTTTTTGGGCTGCCAAAAAAAAAAAAAGCAAAAAAAAAGCAATCATCTCTGCTTCTGAACATCGCTTTCCTTTAAATCCCAGACGAGGGTAAAATGGGACCTGCTACAAAACGAGGAATCCGCGAAACGAAGTGATCGCGGCGGGAGCAGCCGCGGCAGAGCGCTGCCTGCCGGTCCCGCCGGCTCCGGCTCCCGGCTAGCTCTGCTCAGGTTATTTATTTCTGCCTCTCTTCTTCGCCTTCCCCCTCCCCTCCCTCCCCTTTAAAAAAAAAAAAAAATTGAAAATTAAATAAATAAAATCTACGATCTCAATCAAGCTAAAAGCTAAAAGACGAGGGCTGCCAGCCCTTTGCGAGCCGGCGTTGCTCTCGGTGGCCAGGCGAGCCCGGCCGCCCCTGCCCGGCTCCCGGGAACTGCAGGTTCCCTCCTTCTTCTTGCCTAACGAGAAACGGGCCCGGGGGTGCTCCGGCAGCCCCGACGGGGCTGGGGAAGGTGGGGAAAAATATTTTCTCTGTCCCCAACCCCTCAGTGCCTTCGCCGCGGCCCGGAGCCGCTCGGGAGGGGGTTTGGCCGCGGTTTATTTTAATCTGCCCCGGAGACGGGGTAGGGGGGGGAAATTGCCACGAATCGGATCTCCTTAATTTTCCGGCCTTGGATTTTCTCTTAATTTATCGGTTTCGCTGTTAGGGTGGTCGCTGCCGGTGTGCTCGCGGCTGGGGCGTGGGAAGGTGCCCGTCCACCCCACTGCCTCCGAGGGTGGCCCGGGGACGCAGGGACGGTAGGAGCGGGCACGGGGGGCTCGCCTGGCTCAGGGACCGTCCTCGGTTTCTCCCCACGGAGGAGGCCCCCGTACTCACCGAGGAGCCCCGGTGGCGGGGAGCAGCTTGGGTCGCCGCCTGCAGCTTCCCCCGCTCCCGGGGCCGTTCTGGCGGCGATGCGGCCCCACTCCAGCCCCGCCGCCCCTGCGGCAGCGGCGAGGGGGCCCAGGCGGGCAAAGCCAGCCCTGCTGAGCCGCAGCTCTGCCCGGTTATCGCCGTGCAAAGTCTCCCGCCCGCCGCTCCGAGTCTCCGGGCCGCCGTCTCGCTCAGGCGAGGATGCTGAGGGTGAACCATCGCACCTCGCCGGGCTGCTCGGGGCTGGAGACGGGATCCCCTCTCTCTGCCGGTCAAAGGAGGTGATTATCTTGGCAGAAATATATAGAATAATATTTTTTGCCTGATCGTTTACGGCAGTGCCTTGATCTGCTCGGAGCTCTCGCCTTGACCCTCTCCGAGCAGGCAGAGCCCAAGCACTTAGGAGAAAATATCTGGCACTTGGAGTGTTTTGGTTGGTTTTAGGTTATAGGTTTTGTGGGGGGTTTTTTGTTTGTTTACTGCGGGGTTTTTTTTGCTATTTTGTTGGGTTTATGGGTTTTTTTGCGGAGAAGGAAGGAGAGGTTGGGGCGCCTTTTTGGTACAGTTTTAGCAAGATGCCTACAAAATGGCTCCTTGGCACAGGGCAAAGCACTAGCGAGCATCTTGGGGAGGAATCGGCAAAGGCTGCCCGTGCTCCGGAGCTCCGGTGGCTGCAGCGGGAATCGACCAGAGCCAGCCCCCGTCCTCCCTCACGCAGGCCGCCCACGGGGGCCGCGGGGACCGCGGGACGGTCCTTCCTCTGCACGCACTCACGAGAGGAAACAACCCTCGGCCGCGGGCGGCCCGACGGGACGGGGAGGGGCGGCGGTGCCGGCGTGGCTCTGGCCATGGTGCTGCACCGGCCCCGGCGCCCCGCGGGCCTTCCGCGCCCACCCGAGGGCAGGACAATTCCTCCGCCCACTCCCTCCTCCGGTGACCCCGCGCCGGGCAAGGCAGGCGGCCCCGTCGGCCGCACCTCGGAAGAGCCCGGTCACCGGGCCGCCCCTGAATTATTTAACGTGATCGCCCAGTAACGAGTCCACTGCCTTCCCCTCTTCTACGTCCTGCACGTCTGACGTCACTTTTCTTTAATTAGGAGAAGTTATTTTTAGCCAACCTGGAGTAACCCCCCACGCCTCGCCGCCTCGAGCTGCATCTTCTCCTAATTGTTTTTAGAGATTGTGTTCTTTTTTTTTTTTTTTTTTTTTTTTTTTTTTTCCCCCCCCTCCACGCCTTGGCAAAAAAGAGGCGNCCACGCCTCGCCGCCTCGAGCTGCATCTTCTCCTAATTGTTTTTCGAGATTGTGTTCTTTTTTTTTTTTTTTTTTGCTTTTCTCCCCACCATCGAGACTTGGCAAAGAAGAGGCAGCTCCCGACGGGCGTGAGGGAAACGCTTCGCTTTGCTTAGCAATTAAAAGCCGCCTCTGAGCAAGCCCCGGCGCCGAATAGGCAAAGCGGCGGCGTCTCACCCCCGGCTGCTCTTTTCTCTCCGGCCACCGGGGCCGGGACCCAGGCGGGGACTGTCCCGGACCTTCCTCACTCGTCGGGGCGAGGTGCTGAGCGACGGGGGGCCGGGGGTGGAGGCACGTCGAGGGTATCCGGCCAGGTACGGGCTCTCAGGCCACCTGCACTGCTATGATTCGGGCTTCCTTAAGGCTGAGGCCTAAAATGCGTTTCACTTCCAGGGTGATACGGGAAAAAACAAAACACAAAAACCAACAACAAACCCCAAGGAAATAAGCATTCGCGGGAAGGCAGGGAGCAAAAGGGAAGAAAAAAATGGGGGGAAAAAAAAAAGGAGAAAAAAAAAGAAAAAGAAAAAAGAAAAATAAACAGGAAAAAAATTAAAGAAAGAAAAAATCATAATAAACAGGAATGAAATAAAATAAAATGTATTTTTTAAAAAAGCAAAGAAAAGGGATACAGCAAATGAAAAATGAAATAAATCCTTCAGCACCAGAAGCCGTGCACGAGCAGCCACGTTGCTGCTCCTCGGCGGTAAATCCGAGCAGGGGAGCGAGACGCCCCGGTAACCCCCTCCTCCCTCCGAAAAACAGGCCCAGCAGCAGCACCCGCTGAATCGGGAGGAAGAACTTCCCCAGGAACCCGAGGTTTCTCTCTCGGCCTAAAGCCTGAATGCCCAGGGAGGCTCGGCCTCATCAAGGCGTTTTGTCCGGTGCAGCTTCTCCGGACGACGAACGGGGAGATTTGGGGGCAATTCAACAGCAACCCGGCGGCTCTCGGCCCCGGCTCCCCTCCGCCCCGTCGGGACTCAGCCCGCCCCGCACCCTGCGTGCAATGTCCCGGGCAGACAGGGAGAGGCTGCCAGAGCAAACGCGTCCCCGGCAGCAAAAGGTCCCCCGTATCTCCCACTCGTGCCCCGCGAAGGGTGAGCCGGGGCCACGGTGCGGCGCGGGGCGGTCCCGGTCCCGCGTGGTGCCAGCACCTGGAGGCGCCCAACTTTCCGGCGGGGATCGGCCCAACTTCGTCTCCCCCCCTCCCTTTCTCCCTGCCTCCCTCCTCCCCCTCCGGCAGCCGGT
>VYXB01004996.1:1467811-1554420 GCA_013397135.1 Pachyramphus minor | reverse complement strand
CCCCCCCCCATCCCCGGTGAGCCTCTCTGCCGCCCACTCTCGCGGGGCTGCCGGGGCTTACCTGGCCGCCCTGCCGGGCACCCCACTCTGGCCTCGGCTCCGGGGAGCGCTTCTCCGGGGGAAGAGCCAGGGCTGCCTCCCCCCCGGCCCCCGCCGCCCGCTCCCCTCTCGGNTCCCCTGCCCTTGAGGAACAGCCCGCAGCCACGGCTGACAGGGAAAGGGCTGCGGCCGCCCCTGCCCTCCTCTGCCCCGGGCACCTCCCAGCGCCCCGCAGCCGCCTCCCCGGCCCCGCACCGCTGTCCAAATGCTGAACGGACCGGCGAGTGCCCGGCACGGCTCGGCACGGCCCAGCACGGCACGGCCCGCCTGCGGCCGTCGGGCAGAGCCGGGGCAGGGACTGCCTCCGGGACGCAGCCCCGGCCCTGAAAAGGGGGTTCCTCCTGGAGCCTTGCCGGGCCGACCCCTGCCGTGCCAATGCTCTCCCCGACGTACAGGCCAAGCCTCGGAGCCCGATTCGCCCCGACAGCCGCAGCACGGCGACCGCAGCGAGCTGGGACCGGGGCGAGGGCACGCAGGGACCACCGGAGCGTCCTCACACTGCTCCCCTCCGCCTCTGTCTTCCTCACCGTCTGTACAGAATCACACACACACTGCACCACCTGCAGCCTCTGCTATAAGGCGAAAAACGCCCTCCCCCAAAAACCACAAGCATCCCCCCCGCACCCCCACCCCAATCCCTCCTGGCACACCTTTACTTCGCTTCCGACCTCTCCTCCTCTTCCTTCCTGCGTTTAACCTGGCTCCTATTTTTTATCTCCGATTCACTCCACCGATGCCCCGGAGCGGCTCTGGGGAGTCTCTCGCCGCCCCGATGAATACACAGGGATCCCCAGACAGGTTTTCTATGTAGGAAAAAATAAACCGATCGAGCCCGAGAGATCTGCAACAGCCGAACATGCCGCCTCGCCTTTACATTCATGTTTTTAATTTCCCCCGTTATTTTCCTTTTTGCATCTGCGAGTTGCCACGAAAGGAGATACAACCCCAAACGCCACGGCCAGCAGAAACTGGAGCTCGTTGCCAAATTCCGTCGTATTTTATTTTAAAGCAATTAACACCATTAAAAAAAAAAAAAAAAAAAAAAGGAAAAAAAAGGAAAAGAATGGGGAAAAAAGCGCGTCCTCTCCTCTTCCCGGGGAGTGTAAGAAATCCTTTAGCTCACCCAGAGTCGAAAACCTAATGGCATTGTCGTTAAACACGAAAAGGAGAATATTAAGAAATTGCAACACTCCCTCCCGAGCTCTCCCCCCCTCCCAGTTTATTTGCCCTAATAATTAATTCACAAGAGCTTAACTTCGGTGTAACCCCGGCGGTCTTTTCATTAAAAAATCCCCGCGTTTCCTATTGAATTAGCTCTGCTCCATTGTCGCTGAAATGAAGACGCCAAACCAACTTTTACCCTGAGCATTTTCTCACCAGCCCAAAGAAAAGTCTCTCTCCTTTTTCTTTTCTCCGATTTTTTCTTTCTTTCTCTCTCTCTTTTCTTTTTTAATTTTTTTTTTGTTGTTTTGTTCTCTCAGNTTTTTTTTTTTTTTTTTTAATTCAAGCACCCAGGCGATGGACGTGTCCTGCAATTTAACTACTTTCAAATTCTTTGTTCGGGTCCCACCGGGGCTCTATTGTCACCCTATTGAGAGAGCTTATTGCCAAGTCAAGCCTGAGCGAATTGAGACACGCACGGGAGGAGCCCCCGGGGCTGTGAGCGGGCTCCGTGGGCTGCTCGGCCCGGGGGGACCCCGGCCCAGCCCCGAGGGAGCGGGCAGGGCGCGGGGCAGGGGCTGCCTGCAGCCCCCGGGCCGGGATAACCCGCACCAATCTCCACAGAAGCCGCAGCCGCCAAAGCAGCCCCGGCCCGTTGGCTGCGGCGGAGCAGCCCCGGGGATGGGCATCCCCCGGGATCGGGCTCCTTTGAACCCTCAAAGCATCCCCCGCAGCCGCGCCTGGGCTCAGGTACCACCGCTGCGGGCAGGAGAGGGACTTACCTCGGATGCCCGCGGTATCGCCAGCCTCCTTCCTTCGCTGGTTCTCCCTTGATCCCGAAAATGACGGTCCTCCCCTATTCTCATCCCACCCCCGACCCCTCCACCTCGGAGCCGGCTCCCGCCCGTCTCCCGTCGCCCTCTTCGCCGCTCACTTTGGGAGCTCCGGGAATCGCTGCCCGAGCAGGAAAAGAGCGGGATGTTGGGGGGTGCTTTTCTTTTCTCTTTTGCTTCTCCCTCTCCCGACTTCCCTCCCAGCCTGGAAAAGGGGGTGCGAAATGGAATAGGGGGATGCGAGCTGCACTGAAGGGTTATTTCAGGAGAAAAAACCTGAAAGAGCAGTGCCGGGCACGGATTCTCACGTAAGCCCGTACGTCACCTATAAAAATTGCCCATTTCTCTCCCGTTTCTTGGCTCTGGGGGGGCAGCTGAGATATCTCTGCCTGTGGAGGGAGCGGATGAAACCCCGATAAAACCGGCACTCCGATAAAAATGTCCTGCTCCAGCTGGGAGGGGAAGGCAGAGCCGGGGTTGCTGGAGGGCAGGAGCCGCTTCTTCGCATCCCCCTCTGCCCTGTAGTGATGTTTGACCGCCCTTTGCTCCCCCAAAACACCCACCTGGCGCCTTCCTCAGCCTCTCGACGCCGAGGAGACATGGGGGTTTACGGGGTCCCACGCCAATCGCACGTGAGGGCCGCGGCGGGGCGGGGGGAACATTGCGGCTGTCACATCCCCCTCCCCGCCGCGGTCCTCGTGTTGTGACCGACGGCCTCTCTGCCATGTCCCGGGGGAAGAGGAAGCCCTTGACCCCTGGCCCCGGGGGCAACGGGGTTAAACAAAGTCCCACCGCCCCATTATCCGACCGACAGCATCGAGTTCCTGGCGAGGAGTGGGGTCTCCAAGAAGTGGGGGAGAAGTCGCATCTCCTAACTCCCGTCCCGACCCCGACGGGGCGCACCGGGATGGGGATGCTTCCCCGGCAGACAGACAGAAAAACAAAAAGCCTAGGGGAAAAAAAAAAAAAGGCTATACACACCACATTTCCACATTTCGACTTATGCATTGCAGCCATCTCTGCTGAAACGGTGGATTTTTGAGGTTATTTCGGGTTGCTTATGGCAGTGATTTTTTTATACAGTGGTGCTGTGCCTTTCCGAACCTCCCTCCCTGCCCGTACCCGGGTGAAACATAGGCAGCACCGGCCCGGTCCTGCCTGTGGACAAGGCAGCGAGCTCGTTGTCATCAACCCTCCCCAAGGCACTGCCGCGAGAAGCATTTCGAGAAGAATTAATTTTTTTTATTTCCCCTTTCGAGAGAGGGGGAATTTTTGCGATGCAGCGGGGTTGGTTTGTGGTTTTTTTAATGTAATTTTTCTCGACCACAATAAAAATAAGTAGATAAAAGACCCCGAATAAGAGAAATCGGAGTAAACGTAATGCAACCGAATGTAGAACAAGCGCACCCAGGTCCTTCCCCAGAGCCACCCCGTAGCCGGGGGTTCCCAAACCCTTCCTCGCTTCGTCCCAGGGCAGCTCATGGCTTTTCCCTCCTGACCAGAGCACTCCCAGCCTTGGAGCATCCCTCCCGCCGGCTCTACACCCCGCACGCCCTCAGGCTCCTGCCGAAGGACCGGGAAACCTTAAGTTCCCGGCATGGAGGTGGCCGAGGACAGGCATCCCCTGTGGGGTAGGTTCCTGCCAGGCTCAGGCAGAGGGTACCTTCCGCTGCCGAGTGAAATAGGGTGAAGCACAACCCCCCCATCGAATCTCAGGCTGGGGGGCAGGAGGTACTTTGGGGTGCAGAGCGGGGCCGTGAACCGCATTCAAAGCTGCAGAACACAGGATCTCGCTGTGTGTGTGTGTGCGCGTTTCTCACGCCCCACACCGCGCCCATGCTGGCTCTGCCTTTGCGGAGAACAGGGTGCTGCTGTTCCTCACCCTCCATCCGCCCCAATCCTGCACCCACAAGGAGAGGATGGTGTGAAGCTGGAGCACTGGGGAGGAGCCTCACTCCAGGTTTGGAGTTCCGCAGGGGCCGGGAGGGGCGAAGGGGAGGTCACAGTGCCGGGTGCCCCTGTCTGGTGCCCCGTGGGGAGCGCGGAGAAGGACGGGANTGTGCTCTGCCAGGAGCCACCTTCACGGCCAGTACAGCTCCTGCGAGGCCCAGGGAGTCTGCACTCACCTACCTTGACCTTGGCACCTCCTATTTCCCTTCCCTCGCAATCTGCACCCCTTTCCTTGCGCCCTGAAATGCCTGCCCTGCACGCTGCAACCCATTCCCTGCACTTGTGGCCTTATCCCCAGTCCCTGCATCCCATCCTCTGTGCTCTGCGTCCATTCCCCACACCTTACATCCCACTCCTTGCACCCCATATCTCATTCCTTGCAGCCTGCATTCCCTGCCCTGAGCTCTGCAACACATTCCCTGCACTTGTGGCCTTTTCTGTGAACCTACATCCCATTCCTTCCATCCAGCATTCCATTTCTTTCACCCTGCAACTCCTGCCCTGCACCTGTGACCTTTTCACCAAATTCTGCATCTCATCACCTGTACCCTGCATCCATTCCCTACATCTTACATCGCATTCCTTGTACCCTACATCCCATTCCTTGCACCTGTGGCCTTTTCCATTAATCCTGCATCTTATTCCCTGCACCCTAATCCCATTCCCTGCACCTGTGGCCTTTTCCCTGAAGTGTGTAACCCATATCCTGCACGCTGCATTCTATTCCTCAGACTCTACACCCCGTTCTTTGCACCCTACATCCCATTCCCTTCACCCTGTGTCCCATTCCCTATGCACTACATACCCTTCCCTGTACCCTACAGCCCATTACCCCACTCGCAGTGTTCATCCTTGGCTCTCCAGCCACCGCTCCATCCCCAGTGGCCGAGGTGTCCCCAGGTACATCCCGTGCCTAACTCTCACCTCTGTCCCTACAGACTCTGGTCCCCGCGCTGTTCTCAACCCACCCGTGAGGCTCGGGGCTCTCCGGATGACAGGGACCAGGGCAGTGGGTGCTGATCCCATCACCTCTGGCGCGGGCCAGAGGAGGTGGATGGAGCTCGTGTACCCACAGGATGCAGATGACAGGGTGGTGCATTCCCATCCCTGTGAGGCTGGCCTGCCCGACTCGTGGTCCCAGCAGCCGGCTCCCGCCTTTTTCCGCGCTGCAGTAGAACACAGGAGCAAAACGCGACCGGTTGGATGCGGTGAGCCCGGTACCAGCGGTGCGGCAGCCGCGGGGCCACGGCACGGGCTGGCGGAGCAAAAAAAATGCTTCGCGCTCGCACAGCGCTTCCTTACGACCGCGGCAGGACTCGAACCTGCAATCTTCTGATCCGAAGTCAGACGCCTTATCCATTAGGCCACGCGGCCGCCTCCACTCCCGCTCTTCCGCGTGCCCTACTCAGCGAATCCCGGGCGGGCCGGGCCGGGAGCGGGAGGGGGCGGGACGGGACGGGACGTCAGCACGGCCGGAAACTCCCGGGAGCGCCTCGGTTTGGATCTGCCCGCCGAGGCAGGCCCGGGAGGGACCAGGTGGGAGCCGGGAGGGAAATGTCTGTACAGGGGGCACGGCTGCACAGAGGGCATGGCTGCACAGGGGGGTGCATGGCTGCACAGGGGGGTGCTGGGGAGCCTGCAGTGGTGCTCAGTACTGAGCTCACCTCGCGTCGTTTCTCTCCCCGCAGCTCCAGCCGGGGCACACTCCGGAGCGAGGAGAGATGAGGCGCCTGCCCTGGAGGCGGTCGGTGAGGGGCTGCAGCCCCCAGCCCCAGCGATGCCCCTCCAGCTCCTCGGCCAGCCACCCGCTGCCACAGGAGCCGAGCCAGGATACGGGCCAGCGGCGCATGAACCCCCTCAACATCCAGATGCTCTCCAGGACCCTCCACGAGCAGATTTTCCGTGGCGCCCAGGTGCGCTACTCGGCGGCGGATGTGCAGCGGAGCGTGGAGCACCTGCAGCGCCACGACCTGTGGGGCAAGGAGACCTCCACTCTGCCCGACGTGGACCTGCGGCTGCCCCGCATGTACGGGGACAACATCGACGAACACTTTCGCCTCCTGGCACAGAAGCAGAGCTTGCCTTACCTGGAGGCGGCCAACGAGCTGCTGAGGTGTGAGCTGCCCCCGCTGCCCACCCAGTGGGCATGGCAGCTGGGCTGGACCCGCTATGGCCCCGACGGGCAAGCAGAGCCTGTGGACTTCCCCGAGGAGCGGGCGATGGTGCTGGACGTGGAGGTGTGCGTGGCTGATGGCCACTGCCCAACGCTGGCTGTGGTGGTCTCACCGAATGCCTGGTGAGATGTGGTGCCAGCAGCAATAGGGGAGTCACAGCAGCAAGGGGGGACACAGCTTCCAGAGGATGGGGATGCCAAGTGGAACCTTTTCCTGCAGTCCACTGCTGGCTTGTAGGAAAAACACAAGGAATGTGTGTCCTGGTTAGCAAGTGTAGCACTCCCCAGGGTGGGTCACCTCCCTCCTATGGGTGGGATCCTGCTCAGCAACCCACAGCACAGCAGGTGTTTGTTGTTCAGGAGCTCATGCTTAATTTGTTACAGCAGTGTGTTCCCTGCAGGTACTCGTGGTGCAGCAGGCGGCTGCTGGAGCAGCGATATTCCTGGTCCAGCCACCTAACCCTGGCCGACCTCATTCCCATGGAGAGCCCGGCAGGTGCCAGCTGTGCCGGCAAGGAGGACTGGAAGGAGAGAGTGGTGGTGGGGCACAATGTGGCCTTTGACCGGGCGTTCATCAAGGAGCAGTACCTTATCCAGGTAAACTGCCAAGCCATTGATTTATGCTTGTCAGCTGCATATAACTGCTTGCATTGGCTCTTGGGGGTTATTTTGCAGATCTTGTTCTGCGCAGGTACCCCAGGGTTGTGTTCACTTTGTCCTGCAGAGTAGGTTGAGGTTGTATCTTTTTAGAGAAAGATACTCTTGCACCCCATAAGGCTGCTGGAGGCGGCAAGTTGGCAGCTGTGGGTGTGACAGGAGGCTTTCAACAGCTGACAGGCTGTGCTAGGGATGCTGTTGGCTCTCAAAAGATGGGTGTGGGAGACAAAGCCTTGTCTTGACAAAAGCAGTTTGAGCACAGGACTTGCAGCTCCTCCAGCATTTCCCAAACCCTCTCTTATCTCCCCCCTGTTGTGTCCCAGGGCTCTCAGATGCGTTTCCTGGACACTATGAGCATGCACATGGCCATCTCAGGGCTGACAGGCTTCCAGCGTAGCCTCTGGATGGCTGCCAAGCATGGCAAGAGGAAGGGGATGCAGCAGGTCAAGGAGCACATGAAGAAAACACGCAGCAAAACGGAGGGGCCAGCGGTGAGTGAGGGAGCTGAGCTACTGGCAGTGGCCTGGGTGGGAGGGGCCTCTGTGCTCCTGTAATGCGACCATTTGCTCCTGTACTGGCAGAATGGGATCTGCTGGAGCAGCCCTGCTGAGTGAGACTCTCCCAGCAGCTTCCAGATGTGGTGGCCTTGATTTAAACTGGAGTAGGAGCATCCTTTATGCCTCCTGATTTCATCCATGGCTGGTCCTTGTCCCACACTGTCTGACCCCCTGTTGTCCACAGATGACTTCGTGGGACTGGGTGCACGTCAGCAGCATCAACAACCTGGTGGACGTGCACGCGCTTTACGTCGGGGGGGAGCCGCTGGAGAAGGAGGCGCGGGAGATCTTTGTAAAGGGGACCATGGCTGACATCAGGAGTAACTTCCAGGTGCGGGAGGCCATCCCATCACATCCTGACAGTGGGAGCTGGAGATGGGAGCAGGGTGGTAGCAGCTGCTGGGGTCATTGCTCTGACATCCCCAGTGCTCCCACAGCCCCAGTGCCTTGCCCTGTGCTGGCAGGGGGGCGGCTTCTTTGCCTGCTCCAACCTGCCACTGTCCCCAGGACCTGATGTCGTACTGTGCCCGTGATGTCCAGGCCACCCATGAGGTGTTTCAGGAGCAGTTGCCACTCTTCATGGAGAGGTGAGACTTGCCAAGCTCTGGCTGATGTTGGCCAAGGGGCTGTGGGCTTAGTGGGCAGCAGGCAGGGTCACAATCCCTCTGGGGATGGGATGTGGCTCCTCTTGTTCTTAGGGTGTCCTGAAGCTCTTTTCAGGAGGGTTGTCAGACCTCCCCTGTGTAAGTGAGCAGGAATAAACAGCAGCACAGCAAGGGTGGAGGAGGTGAGCAGGTCTCCTTAGGCAAGTCAGAGCAATACAGATTTGGGGTTGTTGCACAGGGTTGTTTTAGGGCAGCAATTGATGTACAGGGCAGGCAGAAGATACAGGATCCATGTGGGTTTAGGGGAAGAGCATCGAGGCTCTTGTGCAAGGCTGGGAAACACTGGTTGAAGACACATTCATGGTCTGTCATAGTCTGGTGCTTCCAGGGACAAACCTCTCCATCAGGTGTCTTAATTCCTCACTGCTTTGGGCTCTAGGTGCCCCCACCCTGTGACGTTTGCAGGGATGCTGGAGATGGGGGTGTCCTACCTGCCAGTCAATGGGAACTGGAAGAGGTACCTGGATGATGCCCAGGGCGTCTACGAGGAGCTGCAGAAGGAGATGAAGAAGTCCCTGATGAACCTGGCCAACGATGCCTGCCAGCTGCTGCATGAGCACAGGTACCAATGGGCTGGGGCTGCTGGTCCTGCTGCTCCCAGGAAAGAGCCCAGATGCCAGGGCTGTGGGTGGATGTGAGGGACAGGAGCAAAGCTGTGGTGTGATTAGGTATGATCACATCCTTGGACCTGTATGTCATCAGGTACAAGGATGACCCTTGGCTTTGGGATCTCGAGTGGGACACACAGGAGTTTAAACAAAAGAAAAACCCAAAAAAGAAAAAGAAGAAAGATGAGGATGGGAACAGCCAAGCCTCCCTGGCAGCAACAGGTGCAGAAGGGTCGGCGCAGGAGTGGCAGGAGGGTGAGCATAGATGATCCCTGGGATCAAGGGATGTCCTAGGGAAGCCTTCCCAGGGGTGCCCTGGAAAAGGGACGAGATTTGTTGGTGCTTCAGGGTGAAGCATTCCTGGCCCCCATGCTGGGGCATGTGGTAGGGGGCTGGTTTGAAGTCCCTGTTCCCAGAGGAATGTCATGGAGGGCTCTTTAGCAGCCAGTCCTCCTTGTCCCACCAGACCCTGGTCCCCCCAGCGAGGATGAGGAGCTCAAAGTCCCTGCGAGCCAGCTCTGCCTGGAACGCCTGAAGGAGACAGTTGCACTGCAACCCAAGAGACTCCAGCACCTGCCAGGCCACCCAGGGTGAGTTGGGGACCCTGGGTGTCCCCAGGGCTTGCCTTGTACTCTCTGACCCATCCCTGCTGCTCCCCAGCTGGTACCGCAAGCTGTGCCCACGCCTGGAGGAGGTGGGGTGGGTGCCTGGACCCAGCCTCATCAGCCTGCAGATGAGAGTGACCCCGAAGCTGATGCGCCTGGCCTGGGATGGCTTCCCCCTCCATTACTCAGACAAGCATGGCTGGGGATACCTGGTGCCAGGACGGCAGGACAATTTGCCAGCAAATCCCTCAGAGACCGATGAGCCTTCCTGCCCATACAGGTGAGAGGGATGTAGTAGCCTGCTGAGCTGGGGGTATTTGGGAGCTCCCTGGGGCTCTGCCCACGTGCTGCCCCAGAGCCTCAGGCCCTATTGTGGGTGTGTGAGCTCTGTCCTCTCCTCTGCCAGGGTGATCGAGAACCTGTACAAGCAGTACTGCCTGGAGAAGGGCAAGGAGCAGCCCCCGGGGCTGGAGGCTGCCATGGAGGACGAGCTGCTGGTGATGGACGGCAGCACAATGTGGCAGAAGGTGAAGGAAGGGATGGAGGGTCCCTTGGGAGGAAGGTGTGGGGCTGTGCTTCTTCCTCTGTGTGTGTGAAAACCAGCCCTGTGTGCAGCTACAGGGGCTGCAAGTAAGAAATTCCCTATAAGTGTCACTGGAGAACTGGTGTTTGACCTGGCTTCCCCCACGGTCCCTCTCTGCCTCAGGTGGAGGAGCTGAGCCGTGTGGAAGTGGATGCAGAGGAGAAAATAGGCAGGGTGGACCAGAGCCTGGTGCAGGTAAGGGAGTTTTTCTATGGGATGGAGTGGTGGATTGGTCCCTCTTTCCTTGATTTCCCCCTCCAGCCATGCCTGAAGGTGTTCCTGGCATCACCTCACATTGCTGGTCACAGGAGGAGGCGGATGAGGTTTGCGACAGGGCGGAGTTGAGCCAGCCCTTGTACCACCACGGCAATGGTCCCTACAATGATGTCAACATCCCTGGGTGCTGGTTCTTCAAGCTGCCTCACAAGGCAAGTTGGGGCTTCTGGGGTTCTTTCTGTCACCCCAGTGCTGCGTTGCTCCTGGGGCCATGGGATTTCATCCCATGGGATTGGGTGGTGGAAACGCGTGTCTGTAGCTGGGACAGGAGGATGCACAGAGTTTTATTGCTGTGGAGTGGTGGTGGGCTGACATCTCTTTTCCTGCTAAAGGATGGGAATGAAAACAATGTGGGAAGCCCTTTTGCCAAGGATTTCCTGCCCCAGATGGAGGATGGCACCCTGCGGGCTGCTGTGGGCCGCACCCATGGGACCAGAGCCCTTGAGATTAACAAAATGATCTCTTTTTGGAGGAACGCTCACAAGCGGATCAGGTGAGCATCTGCTTTCACCGTGACATCTCTGTGGGTGGGGGCTGCTTTATGACCAGGGAAGTTCATGTGGGTGCATGGGGGGCTCAGCATCTCACCTGCCTTGTGTCTCCCCAGTTCCCAGATAGTGGTGTGGCTGAAGAAGGGAGAGCTGCCTCGTGTGGTGACCAGGTATGGGGAGGAACACCCCGAATCTGGACTGTTATTCCCTCTACCCCATGCTGAGAGGGCTCTCACAGGATGGTGCTCACCCTCACCTCTCTCCCAGGCATCCTGACTATAACGAGGAGGACAGTTATGGAGCCATCCTGCCACAGGTGGTGACTGCAGGCACCATCACCCGCCGGGCGGTGGAGCCCACCTGGCTGACAGCCAGCAATGCCCGGGTATGGCCCTGTTTGGGTCCTTATGGGGTGTTTTGGGGCACCCTCTGTGTGTTTTGGACTGGTGGGAGCTGCCTGTGTTGGAAATAGGAGTTGGGGATGGATGCTGGGATTTGAGGTGGCAGGGCCAGTGCTGGGGCCCTTCTCTTGCTGATGTGCTGTGAGTTGGGGAGAGGGGAAGGAGTGAGCAAAGGGTCTGGGGCTTCAGAATTTGGTGAAAGGAGAAGAAAACACCAAAGTGCCTGCTTCTGTCCTTCCTCAAGCTCCCCTTCTTTTGTGCTGGAGGGACTGACCAAGTGGGTGATGCCCCACAAGTGTTAAACCTGGTTTTGACTGTCAGAGCAATACTCAGGGGCATGGAGAGTGCTGTGCCGGGGAGGAGGAGAGGGCTGTGCTGAGCTATGCATTGTGTCCTGCAGGCCGACCGGGTGGGCAGTGAGCTGAAAGCCATGGTCCAGGTGCCACCTGGCTACTCCCTGGTGGGCGCAGATGTGGATTCCCAGGAGCTCTGGATAGCTGCCGTCCTTGGCGAGGCGCATTTTGCCGGCATGCACGGTGAGCGGGGGCTGCTCCACAGGCGAGCGGGTTTGCTGGGTAGTGGGGTGACCTCCCAGCCCTGATCCCACTGGATGTCCAACCTCTGCTCCCCTCCCAAAGGCTGCACAGCCTTCGGCTGGATGACCCTGCAGGGGAAGAAGAGCAACGCGACGGACCTGCACAGCAAGACGGCCGCCACAGTGGGGATCAGCCGGGAGCACGCCAAGGTCTTCAACTACGGGCGCATCTACGGGGCCGGGCAGCCCTTCGCCGAGCGGCTGCTGATGCAGTTCAACCACCGGCTGACGCAGCAGCAGGCGCGCGAGAAGGCCCAGCAGATGTACGCGGTCACCAAGGGCATCCGAAGGTGGGTGCTGCCCCGGGCTGAGCAGGGACAGGGATGGTGGCAGTGTCCCACGGGAGCTGGGTTATTCACTCTTCCAGGTTTCATCTGTCCGAGGAAGGGGAGTGGCTGGTGAGGCAGCTGGACCTGGCTGTGGACAGGGCGGAGGACGGATCTGTGTCAGCCCGGGATGTCCAGCGACTCCAGAGAGAAGCCATGAAAAGGTGAGATGGTCTGAGCCCGTGTGGCTCTGTGGGATCCATCAGGGTGTGAGGAAGAGGGAGCTGCAGCCCAACAAACGGGGCAGAGAAGGGAGATGGTGCTGGATAGTCCTGCTCCTCCCTGCTCCTCCAGGGCCAGGTAGGTTTGATCTGGGGGGCTCTCAGTTTCACCCACTCTCCCAGTGAACAATTAGCAGGGTCTTATCCGGCTGCCCCAAGCCAGGAGGGAGTGTTTGAGGTTCTCAAATAGGGACCTCCTCCTACACTTTCAGCAAACCTCCCCTCTGCCCCACAGGTCCCAGAAGAAGAGTAAGTGGAATGTGGTGGGGCACCGAGTGTGGGCTGGAGGCACCGAGTCTGAGATGTTCAACAAGCTGGAGAGCATCGCCTTATCCCCCACCCCACAGACCCCGGTGCTGGGCTGTCACATCAGCAGGGCCCTGGAGCCTGCCGTGGTCAAGGGGGAGGTAAGGATGCAGCTCTGGGCTGCTGGGCATTTGGCTTTCCTCATCTTCTCCAAAATGGCAATTCCCTGCAATTCCTTCTTAGGTGCTGGAAACCCAGTAGGTTCTTGTAGCCATTCAGGAACCCCGTTGGCTCTGTATCTCTGTGGGATTGAGAAAATCCAACAACCCTGAATTTAACAGATTTCTCACAGGAGTTGTCCTGTAGGGGGACCATGCCCTGGGCCCTGGACCCATCTGTGTTTCCTTTCACCAGTTTCTGACCAGCAGAGTGAACTGGGTGGTGCAGAGCTCAGCTGTTGACTACCTGCACCTCATGTTGGTTGCCATGAAGTGGCTCTTTGAGGAGTTTGACATCAAGGGACGCTTCTGCATCAGCATCCATGATGAGGTGCGTTACCTGGTTCAGCAGCAAGACCGCTACCGGGCAGCCCTGGCCTTGCAGATCACCAATCTCCTCACAAGGTGAGACCTGACCTGTGGTATCTGCTGGGGAGGAGCAGCAGTGCCTCTGGGGTGGGACAGGCAAGTTAAAGGGGCTGGGGTTGGCTTTGCCTACAGCAGACTGGTGCAGAGCAGTTTTCTCCTGCTCAGGGCAAGTTAGCAGCACTGGAGGCTGCAGTTCCTTCATGCATGACTTGAGGTGGCTGTAAATGGACCTTGGCTTTGATCTCCAGAGATAATATGCTGGCAAGAGGAGGTTATCCTCAGCTTTTGCCTCCTGCAGAGATGGGGCCAGTCACTGTGCTCTGTTGGGATGGGAACACATTGCCTCCTGCTCCCTTCAGGTCTGCAGCCATCCTGTGGCAGCAGCCCTCGGGCTTGGCTGAGCAGGTGGGAGCCTGAAACTGTCCCATCCCTCATTCCCTGCTGCCTTCAGGGGAGAGCAAGGGGCATGGCTTGTCTCTGCAGTCCCACTGCTTCCCTGCCCCATGCAAAACTAAGCTCAGCCTAGAAAGCTCCTGACCTCAAAGGGTTCCTGTTGATCCAGCTTTCAGCACAGCCAGCTTTGCCAAATCCCCATCCTGGCACTGTGGGGTACTTGGTGACACAGGAGCCATCCAAGGCTGAGCTGTTTTCTCCTATGTGGAGGCAGGGACACCACAAACAGCCTTTCTGTGCCAGTGCAGCAGGCACAGCGGGGACAGGCACCCTGACGTTCCTGCCTTTGTGCCAGCTCCTGCAAGCACAGGGCTTCATGCTGGGAAAATCCAGCATCTGCTCTGCCTGCCTGGGAGGATTAGCCAGCAGTGTGACTTGGGTTTCTTCCTTTCTCCCAAGGAGGCTCTGCTGCTTCTGAGGAGGCACTGTTACTGTGTTCCTCCCACACCCACTTTAGCAATACTTGACCCTCCTGCTACCCAGGACTTAAAAGGCACCTTGTCCCCTACCTGCTGAGTGATGTGGGTGCAGAGTGACCTGTGAGGAGTGGCTGGCCAGTGTTTAGTGAAGCTGTGGCTGATTGGAACTGGGTGTGACAAGGCTAAAGGTGATGTCCAGCAGCAGCCCACCTGCTTTCTTTTTCTCCCAGGTGCATGTTTGCCTACAGACTGGGCCTCCAGGATCTGCCACAGTCAGTGGCTTTCTTCAGTGCAGTGGATATTGACCAGTGCCTAAGGAAAGAGGTGACCATGAACTGTGTGACGCCGTCAAATCCGATGGGGATGGAAAAGTATGGCATCCCTCAAGGTGAGCATGTCAGTGCAAACTGCACCCTGCAATCCCCTCTGCCCAGATCTCCCCAGCTTAGGCTGCTTGGCCTAAGTAGTCATTCCGTGAGGGGCTCCTCTGTTTGGCAGAGCCACCTCATGAGCCACTTGCTTCTTGACCCATCATCTGACCTGCAGGGCAACCACCACGCTGGAACCTGCCCCTCTTTCCTTTCTCAGTCCCCAAGCAGTTTGTGCTGCTCCTTCCAAATATTTCTGACAGTGATGAGCCAAGCCTGGCTCTGCTCTCCCATGCTCACATTTGCTTTGTGCCCCTTGGAGGAGCCCTCCTGTGCACTTTTAACACAACCCAAGGTTTACTTGCTCCTTCTCTGAAAGGAGATGCCTCAACAACCTTGTCTGTTTTGCCCTGCAGACCCAAACTTTTCCAGCCTTCATCTCTTTCTCTTCTTCCTCGCTCTCCCTTAGCCCAGCACAGCTCTGTTCAGAGAACTGCTTTGGCATTGCTGGGTGCTTCCTCAACAGTTGTAAGGCCTGGAGTAATCTCTACTTGCACTCAGTGTAACCCTCTAACTGCTCAAGCAAACATGTAACTCTTGGCTGGGAAAGCATCTCCTCCTTGCTGTGCAGCAGCTCTTTCCCAGATAAGGGACAAGCCTGCCCTCAGATTCGTTCTCTCAGTCATTGCACATGTCAGCCACTCCACCCTTAAGTAACCTTTATTATGAGTCTTATAGGCAAAAGGTGCTTTTAGAAACACGGTTTGTGCTCTGTGGGCAAAAAGGGCACTTGTGTTCTCACCACAAACAAGGCAAATTAAACAAGTGCATTGCATTCAGGGTCAGCAAAAACATAACAGCAAAAATATAATGGCAAAACCAGCCTGGGCAGAGGAAGCTGTGGCCCTCTCATTGCTCAGGAGCTGCACAAGGCAGCTTCAATTCCAAGATGGAACAGCTCGTGTTCCCAGCCTCCTACTGGTGCTGGTTCTTATGTTCTCACCACCACCCAAAACAGAAGTTTGAATAAATTTAAGGCTTTCTGTGCTACACGCTCTGAATTAAAGCAAGCCACGACTATTGCTGTCTTACGCTGCAGAGTCTGAGCGTACTGCAGGGAACTGACTGTCCCCTTGTCTTCCAGGAGAAGCACTGGATATATATCAGATAATTGAAATAACCAAAGGTTCGCTGGAGAAGAAGTGACGACACTAGAGTGCCAGAAGGACAATTGTCCAGACTGCACGCCAGAGCCTCGCTGTCCTTTCAGAGGCAGGGACTGCTCCCAGTCACTCTGTTGCCCTTTTGCTGTAAGAAGGGATGTTCCTGGGGAAGATTTTGGTAGCAGCATAGTTGAATAGCAGAGGCGCTTCTGAGGGCAGCAGCCACTGTAAAACCTGAGACAGGGGCCAGAGTTCCTGGGTGCACTCCCGTGGGCATAAAGGAAGAAGTCATAAGTATTTGACAAGTGAAACAATAAACCATCATCTCCATACATGCAGCTCTCCAAGATCAAGGTGAATCCACCACGGAACAGGCACTGGGGGAGGAGGCAGCAGCAGCCCCAGTTTATTTTTTTCGTCGCCTCTTTTTTTTGGGTTCCTGGTTCTCATCTGTCTGCTCTGCTGCGCTGCTCTGGAGAGGGGAGGGAGAGAGTAGCAGTAGAGGGTGATTGTTTTTGTGTGATTAGTCTAGGGAATCTTTATCTAAAGCAAGAAAGCCAGATGTGCAGAACAGGATTTAGCTCTTTTTTTTTTCTCCCTACGTAAACAACCTGAATATGGGAATTCTGTCACCCGCTGAGACTTTCCCTGTGGGCCAACTGCCCTCTCCAATTTGTGCTGGAACTTAGATCCCAGGCTACCAGTGGCACAGGACAGGGACTGTGTCCTGGGTTTTGGCTTGTTGAAACACTCAGGAAAACGTGGACAGACGCACCAATAAAAACCTGGACAATCAGCAAATAGCTTATTTTTCTTACCCACACAGGTTATGCTGTCTTCACCAGCACTCTTTAGTAGAGATGGATCTGATGAGAATGATGCCTTGCAGAGTTTGCCCTGCAAGGTCTTTATCTACAAAAGTTAACCTGGATGCAAAACCACTTTGCATCATGCTGCAAAGGCCTGATCCAGCCCAGGCAGTAGGTCCTCAGGGGTAACACTGATAGACCTCTCTGCTTGCTGAGGCAAAGAACACGGCCTTAAGAGCAGTTTCACTTCCCTAAGACCAGGAACACAGAGAGCTGGTACGTGGAAATAAAGGCCAGCCAAGGCAGAGGGCTGGGGTATAGGGGTTGACCAGAGTAACTGTTCACTCCTTCCTATTAGCTGAGTATTAAAGTGAGAGCTAACCCAGGGAAGACAGGCTGTCCTAATTTCATGCATGCCTGCACAACTGACAAACAGTTGGCCTCTGAAGAGAGGGAAACCTATGAGTAAAAGCAGCTAAATGAATGCTGACCTGGTCGTTGTCTGGCTCATTCTCAGCATCCTCAGTGTTGCGCTCCTGCAGGGCGCTGTCCAGCACGGACGCGTTGATGCGGAAGTCCCGGGAGGTGCTTAACTTCATGTACTGCATCAGGTTCACCTGCAGCAACCAAGGGGAAACCAGGGGGAGAAGACATTAAGCCATTAGCATCTTGGTTTAGTTCCCTACCCTGCCTAGTCTCTTGCACAGCACTGGGACTGAGCTCATCACAGTAATAATGCAGGATTGAAGCAGAAGGCAGGTGAAAAAGCACCTGCCCCCATGTGATCCAGTGGCCCATTTATGTGTTCCTAAAAGCCAAGTGATTGCCAGTTATCTCACTGTCATATAGTACCCCACTGTGGTACATTTCATGACACAGCCTGGGAGAGGGGTGAGGAAAGCTGGCCTGAGGTGTGCATTCTTCTTCATCAGAAACCACACACTGGAAGGTCACAGGCAGGACTGACATGGACATGGGCTGGTATCAGTATGGCAGCAGTTGAGTAGTGCTGGGCCAGGAGTGTGGGCAAGGGTTGAAAAGTCCTTACACTTTTCTAATTGGAGCATTATTAAAGGTGGACCAGCTATAGCTCTCCACCATGCTCTTGATCCCACTGTTCCACCAAGTTCAGGTCACAGAAGAGCTCTGCTTTACATTACCTTTGACTTCTTGGAGAGATGGATAAGGAACTTCTCATATTGCTCTATTGCAAAAATCAGGTTTGGGATTGGCTTAGTTTCCCGAAGCACTTTGGCCTGAAATGCAGAGAGGAGTGTGATTGCTCAGATTTGGAAGGGAACAACAGTGCTGTAAGCATGACATGAAGACCACAACATTCCCAGTTTAGACAAGTGTATCCAGTAGCCTTGTTCCTTTATCAGTCCTGCCCCAGCAAGCCTTGCCATCTTTGCCACTAGTTTTAAATTGACTCCCAGGATGGTTCTGCAGTGAGGCTCTCCCTCTATACTCTGCCTGCAGCCCAGAGCCCTTGATATCCCTGACAGCCATGGGAGCCGCAGTTCCTCTGCTCCAGCTCTCCCAAGGCATCACAAGCACCGTCCATCCAGGCAAGGAGCACACTGACGTTTCACCACATTGTTGTCCTGTTTATTTACCACCACTGGTGTTTGTTCCCCATGGTGAACAGAGTGGTAAAGGACACACAGCATTTCAGCCCATTTCCATACACTCAGGGAAGAGGTGGGAAGATTGTGCTTGTGGCTTTTAAACCCTTAACATCACAGGAATGTCTGGGACAGCTGATGAGATGGAGGAAATGCTGTCTGGGAGCACAAACAAAGGACATCAAGGACGAGGAACCTGCCAGCCTGCTCGCTTGCTCCCAACCAAATAAACCAGTCATTTTCAACTGCTTTACTTTAGTGGAATCCATTCCTTCCTCTTTAAATGTACTGATAAAATTAAGAAACACTTAAAGAGAATGCAATAGTGGTTCAAATAAATTAGCCCATATCTGTAATTTCATAGCTTATCCCAAATGTTAAAAATATCACAGAACACAAGACTATCCAGATTGACCTTTCCTTCATGTCTGTGAGCTTTTAGGCTGCATTTAGTGAAGGTGGCTTTTTCATTGTGTTTTTTGGTTGTATTTTGTTTTTGCTTTTTTAGACTTCTCTGAAGTTACAGTAAATTAAATTTGATTTTTACTTAAAGGCCCAAATGATGATTTGTCCCTGTAAGAAGCCACCAGGTAACACAAGCCTCAAGGTATGATTCCAGGTTCAACTACAGCCCATATTCTGATGGAGCGAGTCAGTCTTACCATGACTGTGGAGACTGCAGCAGCTTCATACTCTTTCTTCTTCTTTTTCTTCTCTTCCATAAAGCTTAAGCTCTCACTGTGGATGTTCTGAAGGAGGATGCCAAAAGATGTGTCATTACAGGGTTAGGAAGGAAGAAAGGCCAGCTGAGTAAGGCCAGAAAAGTCCTTGCTCTGGCCAGCTAACAGCATTACCAGCTACATGACAGAAAGGTAGCGATACAAGAATGGAATTCAAAGTAAACACAAAAATAAATAAGAAAGAAAACCTAATTTCATAGTTTATACATTCCAAAATACACGTGTGAGAAGTCCCCAACAGTGACAGCTCTGCACACCACAACACCTTCCCCAATATGTTGTTCAATTCCTATTGTCCTCACACAAGTACCCAGCTCCTCTCCAGGCAGAAAAATCCCAGCTTCAGCACTGCAGTCTTTGGCACCACATTACTTCACACTGTGATGACTGCAGTGTTGTTGACCTTTTTTTGCCATTGTGGTTAACAGCAGTATTAATCTCATCCAAAAAACCCCCACATGAACATAGGGGAAAAAAAGAAAAAAACACCTAAAAACCAACTCCTTCTCTGCTCAAGCAGAAATCAGCATGCTCAGTCCCAGTGCTGCTGAAATGTCTTATACTATTATTTGACATAGTAGAGCTTAAACTGTAAGAAACTCAACTCATGTCAGGAAGATTAATAATCCCCAAAAGGTGCCCATGAATTGCAGCTGATACACCACTCAGCATGACATAGACTGACTGTGATTTTGCCAGTTAATTTAGGCCTTACCTGTACATAAGTAATGAATGAGTAACACTGTGGGGTCAAATGGGAACCTGAGAGCTTCACCTGCAAAGGAGCAGAGAGGTTGGTGTTACTCCTAACTCGAGGCGAGGAGCCATTTCCTCCCACAATTTGCTCACACTCACCAGCTTTTCCAGCCTTCCTGGAATCGTATTTGAGATGCTGCGGCAAGCTTGGATATACTGCAAGAAAAACATGAGTTTCTTCTAGGTATGCTGTTCTCATCCTGTATCCAGGCAGAGCTCAAAGCAGCTCATCCAGCAGCACAGTGGGCAGGGCGGGATTTGCAACAACTATCCCCCACAGTGGCTTGCTATATCACATGTCTGCATTCCAGAGCTGTGGGAGAAAAGCTCTGGGGCAATCGCCACCTTGTCCCAAAGGAGCTCCACTGGCCTGTTTTCATGGCCCAGTTCCCCCAGGTCCTGCCTCAGGTCTTCAATGGGAATGAGTGACAAGGGCAGGATAGATGACTACAGTGAGAAAGAACACTGTTAGTGCTGTTCATTCTGGCACAGAGCTGCACAGAGGAACCCACAAAATACACTGGAAAAAGCCACTCCAAGCCATGGAAAGCCAAGCGCAGCTGGAGAGAAGCTTTCCCTTATCTCCACTGACACAACTATCACTGCTCAGAAAGGTCACAAAATTGAGGGCATGAAAGCCAACAGAATAAGGGCTCAACTCCTGCAAGAGATCAATAGCCCAGTTCTGAGTGTAGCTGCTGAGGCCACTGTGAACTTGCTGCAGCAGATGGGAAGAAAGTTTTTAGCTCATAGCCAGCCCACTGTCAGAGGAGCACACTCACATGTCTGATGAGGGAAGTGAGAATTGTATATGTCTTGCTGAGGCTTCTCAGCAGTGTGTCCACACAGCTTCCTGCTGGGAGTGCAGTCTGCACCAGCTCATGATAGACTGTCAGCAGAGTTCCCAGCTGCAGAATTACACCTTTTTCCAGAGCCTGGGTTTGGTTTGATGGCTGAGAAGGGTCTTCTAGAAGAAAGAGATGAATACTTGGTGAATGTGTGTCTAATGAATCCAGCTATGCAGGTGGGAGGCACAAGACCCTCTTTGTGTCCAATGCACAAAGCACCCACGTGGCACAGGGAAACTAATCACTGGAGGGATTTTGTGACAACACCCTTATCTTAAATTGCTCATGTAGAACCAGCAGGTTAAACCAGGACAGTTTAACCTGCCCTCAGATGATGATGCTTAAAATCCCAAGATACTTTTTTGCCCTCTGTCTTAATCTGGTTTTGACAAATGTGTAACGTTAAGAATTGGACTTTTATTACCTGATGTGTCTGACCCCAGACTGGTGAGTTTCTTGATAAGCCAATCCACCTCTTCAAGGACTTTATCCACCTGACCCAGAACCAGCAGCTAAGACAGAAACACCAATAACAAAACAGGGTTTTGGAGGAGTTTGGCACAACAGGAACCTGCAAGCTGTTTGTAGCACAGTATCCCTGGACTCTACATGTTGTTCCACACACACTATTTTGACTTACACAGACAGTGGGGGCTGCAGTCTTGGCATTCACTATGGCAAAATGGCACCGACTCTCCACTTCTATGTCCTGCCCAGAGGAGAGAAAACAAATTCTGGGGAATAAAACTACAGCTGCTGTCACATAGTTTACACCAGAGGTGCACCCTGGCAGCACTATGTGATGAAAGGCCAGGCTGCTTCTGCATCACACCTGATCTATGTCTCCCAGGCAAGCATGGATGTCTTGTGCAAGCTCCCGCAGGAGACCGACCGGGCTCTTGTAGAGAACGTGGACACTGAAGAGCAGAGACAGCAAAGCCTTGCAGCAAGAGATATCCTCTGTGGGGAAGAGAAAACAACACATTACCAGGTGCAGAGCTTCCCCACCTACTTAGGAACACCAGACATCCAGCAAGGGGAAGTCTCAGTTTCAGTTTCAGTGCAGATTTAACCAAAATGATCCACAGTAGGTGAAAATCCTATCAAAATACTGCAGTTACAGCAGCAGAGTTCAAAACATCAGGTATTGCATGTAATAGGGCAAGGGGAAGTATGGCTCACTGGAGCCCTCAGCTCATAGAAAAATTGTGACCAAAAGCACTGAGGAAGTGCAATACAAATCCTGGCAAGAGTACTATCTTTCCAGAGTATTAAATCCCAATTTGAGCCTAAATAACAAGGGAGAAAATTCAGGTGAGTGGCTTCCTCTTCTTCAGTAACACTAATAGTTTTAGTTCCTTCTCTAATACTCATGCTAATAACCACAATGTCATGGCAATCTGCCACAGAAAGGGACCTGAATGTATCTTAAAGAGGTAAAACCAGGACAGACAACAGCAGAGCATCTAAGGGTCTAATATCAGACCTGACACATCACATCTAAATATGCTCCCCAAAGCTTACTTACCAAGAGCATTTTCTTTGCAAACTTTGACTGTCCAAGTCAGGAATTGAAGGAACTACAGAAGAAAAGATACTATGACTTTGAAACAGAATTGAAAGCACAATACTACCACTACTACTACTACTAAAAATTCTAAACAATGAATCGCAGCAAAGGAAGATGAGTGAAGTCCCCTTCTGGCAGAAGGCATCCAACTGTGCTCTATGAAGTTCCACAGTGGACACTTAAACTACCAACAAGTGAAAAGCTGAGATCCAGGACAGGGGAACAGTGATACATTCCCTTGGACAAAGTAACAGCTCCATTTAATTTAAGGTAAATGATGACTCCAGACTTCTGGCACACTTAGTGCAGTTCCTAGCTTGTAAAATTCAGGCACTTTAGAAAATGACTCCTTGCATGGAAGGAATTAGGCACTCAGCCAGTTTGGACTGGACACAAGTCTGCTGGCCTTTTTTGCCTCTATTCCCATGTGGAGACAATACTACAACTAGGCTCTGTTAGGAGTCCCTGCTCAGGCAAACAAATCACTCAGGTACCCAAAGCCACAATCAGAAGGTGCAGCAGTGGGATGAGAAGACAAGTTGCTCTTAACTGTCCTTGCAGGAGTGTGACAGGAGAACCCTTGAGAGTGTAACAAAACTCTTCTTTTGACACATGTGCCTGTAGATCCCAACCCAACCTGATAATCTCCTTCCCACACCCACAGCTATGACACCCATCCCTGCCACCACACGAAGGTTGTGAAGTACCTGTTGCGAGGCCGGATCCAGGAGTTTGGACAATGTGGAGAGAACTGTGATGAGCGACTGTGTTTCCTTGGCACTGAAGTCATCTTCAGCACTGCTGAGCTGGTTCACCAGGGACCTCTGGTCAGGAAGGAAAACAGTCCCTGAGTGTGCATACGTGTTGCAGAAGCAAATAACCAGAAGCTGCAGCAGATAAAGGAATCAGCAGCAGGGAGAATGACAAAGAGTATAAAAAGAGGACTCTTCTAAAGAGCGAGTACTGCTTTTTGTTAGGAGTGCTTACACAGAGGCTGCATATGACTCAGTGTGACTTTTACAATACTCAGATAAGTTTATGCTGCACTGAAGAACCTATAGTTCTGCAAATACACAAGCACTTCCATCCAGCTCTGCACAGCACCCTGAAGAAGCTTTTCTTAGGGATCAGAAACTTTTCTGTACCAGTAATGAATCAGTGCTACAGTCGCTATCACATACTCAACCCCGTGGTCAAGCAAAAGAGAGCTAGCAGTGCTTTCTGCCAGGATTCCAAGTGCTTTGGAACACTTGCAGCACACAGTGGTACTTACCTGAAACTGTCGGATCTGGAAGGCAGCTTTCTCCGTGACATTAATATCCGTTTCTTCTGCGTCACCATCAGTAATATCTGGCAGAGACAGAGAGGTGCAGAAAAAAAGCTAAATGCCAAGAGCAGAATACAGGATTTATTTCCAAAAGTGGGAAAGACTGCAACTGCTCACAGCTAGAGGAGGAATACAGACTGCAGAACCGTGGTGAGCAGGCAAATGTGTTAAAGGCAAACTTCAAATAGATGAATGCTATATCAGACCCCAACAATCTCCTGCTGATAGGCTTAGAGATCTATAGAAGCAGGTAGAGATATCTCTGGAATTTGTGTCTGATGTGAAAATCAATGCTATGAAGCCCACCTTGTTACTGACAGACAAGGACCAGGCCCCTCTCTCCCTTGTTATGGATAAAGGGTGATAGGTCCCTACCTGCCCACACATGGGCTGGAAGATGGAGGTCAGAAACCAGAGCAGAATTGTACCATGTGCCTACCCAGGGCCTGCAGAAACTGGGGGATCTTGGCAGTGTACAGGATCTGCACTGTGTTGAAGATCCGCAGTAAACCTTCCAAGCACAGGAGTGAAATGCTTTTGCCCTTCTTCTTCCCTGATTCTTCAACAACAGTGGGAATTGAAGTGTACCTCCAAAGCAGAACCCTGAGAGGGATGAGAGATGAGATTTAGTCCAGTAAAGCTGGATGCACCGGGCAAGAACTAGATTCTACTCGTAGGATTGTATTTTTAATATAACTAAATTGCAAGGTCCTTTTCCTATAGGAAAGTGGTGGGAGAACAGATCTGTTTTAAGATTTTATTTCAATGTCAGCAAAATAGCTACTGCATTCTTCCTGCACAGTTAAATAATTTAATTCTTTCCAGGTGCCAAGGGACCTTCCAATCCCATTTCAAGTCTATCTTTATACAACCATTTCTTCCACCCTGCTTTCTTTTTTTCTCATACTACCCAAACCCTAACCATCGATGTCAAACCTGCCAGAGACAAAAAGAGGTTTTCTTTTGGCACTTCGGATCTGTGAAATGTCAGAATTCACTACAGGGCTCTCCATAAATAAAATCAGAAATGTAAAGGCAGGCAAAGTAAAAAGCTGTGAGGAAAGCAAAATTGTTTGGCCCAAAGGAGACTTTTCTGTTTGTAGGCAAACATCTTTTTCCTGCTCCCCTAAGACCACTTCTTCCCTTTTTTGTTCCCTCTCCTTTCTTCTCATTAGTTCTGTCGCCTGCACAGATGATCTTATTCTATTTCAATGTCCAATCACGCAAAACATGTAGCTCACATGTAGTCCTAATGACTGCAACAAAAATAGCCTCTATTATTTGGGCCGAGACACAAAACCGGCATTATGCATGGCAGGGGTAATTTGCATTTTGTGCTCTCTGCTGACTGGGCTCTGAAAAGACCCCATGCAGATATGACCTAGATTCCAAAAGACATTTACATGGTTCACATTCTTGGATTTCCAAAGGATTAGATGCATGAATGTCTCCAAACATCTTGCAGAAGTCCTAAAAAAAAAAATGTTTTCTAAAGCTTGTGTCCCTCGTACATCTGTTTTGTACTGTAGCTTGAAGTGAATTTAAACTTCACTGCATTCCAGAGGCCTCAAGAATCCCGCCTGTAACCATCCTACCTTCTCTGTGACAATGAGTGATGAACCAAAAGTCAGAGAGGGGCTGAAAATGAGAGTTTGACGGTGTTTGGTTCTTTCAGACCAAGTACCATTATTAGAGCTGTATCACTCACTCTGGCACAGAGACCACAGTGCCTCCACTTGATTTCTCAGGAGCAAAGAAAGGCAATGACCTCAACCCAGGAACAATAACTGTTTGAAACGGTTATGGACTGCATGCTTCTTTCAAAACCCTGAGAACCAAAAATCCCCAAAATGCATTGCTGATGTCTCCACCTGCCACAGTGACTCACTGCGTGATTTTGCAGAGGTTCTGAAACATCTTCTCTGGATTTTGTCCATCTGGTCCATCAGTTTGTCCCGTCTCCTCCAGCTGCTGCACCTTCTGCAGAGCTACACTGACAGCATAGCGCAGGAACTCTGTGCTGGAGCGCAGAACAGCCAGGCTCTCCTCATGGCTTTGGGCATTGTCCCTGAGGAACCAAGAGCACTGTCAGAGAATGGAGGATGCAGAGTAAAAGCTCAGGGATGACCTACGAGATTCAAAATCCAAACATGTGTTTACAAATAAAATCATTGGCTGAACTCAGGGCAGAAAATGTGCTTTGGGAGCTCGTAGTGAACACTTGGAGGGCACAGTTCCACCAGCCTTCCCAAATACACTAACAGACATGGTTTGAATTGATGTCTGGCTCTGCTCGACAGAGGGAGGGCTGGACACCTCCTCACCTGAATAGAGCTGTGAGCAGAGTAGATACAAAACCCATGGACAGGAAGCTCCGTGCAGTTTTGTTGCCCAAGGCAGATTTGTTCTTTCCAGCTTTCTCCTTCAGGATTTCAGAGAGTTTGTTGTAACATGTAAACAGGCCTAGGACATCCTCAAACTTGTTCTTACTGCAATGAAGTAGTAGAAAGCATTAACAGAGAAAATGCAGTCTTGGAGTTTCCCATTTGAAGCTTCAGTTGCCAAATTACAGTGACACTCCCTACATGATGAAACAGTGACATATGACATCTCCCCACCTCCCTAACAGTTATACCTCATCCATTCCTCCTCGACCTGCTCTTCTACAAAATGTCAGATCCCACCTCCCACATCACATGACATTCAAAAGGAAAACACTCCCCAAGGTTCTGTGAGTGGCTGTGCCACAAGGCACTCGCACTCAGAAAACATCACTGCTTCTGTGTTTGCACTACCATCCTGTGCCTGCAATGGGCAAACAATAGCACAGCTAGTGCTGGAGGGTAAGATTTGATGTTTTACCTGAAATTCCCGATGTTGAAATTGTACTCAATCAGAACCTCACAAATTCCCATCACCTGAATGGCATAGATGTTGTTTTTCACACCAACACCAGAAGACAGAGAAAAATCTGCCGATTTATCCTAAGAGGCAAAGGAAACAAGTGAAAAATCTTTTCAAAACCTGACAAGAGCTCAGCATCTTCTTCCACTGAGTCAAACTGAAAATTTGATTTACCAGTTCAAAGTCTTCCAACTCGCTCTTGATCATTCGTCGTGTGACAGATTCGAGCATCTCTTCAAAGTTTTGCTCAAATCCCACATCCTCCTCCTCCTCATCATCATCCTCAGATCCTTGGCACAGATTCACAGTGCTCTTATACCAGGCAAGGCAGTGCTGGATACAGCAGAGCAGATGAGCCTGAGGGAAACAGCCACAGTCACACTCAGCCTGCAAGCTGGATGTCCCTGGTAGAGGTGGACATGGGCCAGACTATTATAGTTGGATGCAAAGAGCTGTAGCTGCCTTCAGAACTGCCTTGAGTCTCAAAAATATGCCTCATTCTTAGATTGAGGGGGTCAGTAATCCTACACAGAGCTACCCAGTTCTAGCTTCAATGTTCTTGCCTAGATGGGATGTATCCACTGAACTTCCACTGCTCCCTCCACCCAGCTACCTCAGCTGCTGAAGGAGATGCCATAGGGACTCTCACTCTAGCTGGAGTGTCTGCTCCATTCCTGCATGTGCTACTGCAGCACAGCACACAAGCTTCCTTAGGGGAAAACAAAGTGATTAATTTGAATTTGTTCCCTTGAAAGTCCAGCAATTTCAAAGGAGCAAAACCAAAAGGCAGATTCTTCCCCCTGCTACACACACACTGCACAACCATTTTATGTGGAATTAAGTTGAAGGAGGGAAAAAAACCCCGCAGGGTGAACTCAACAGTGGATAACAGAACTACACTATTCCTGCAGCATTTTTCACACAGGTCTCCATAACCACTATGCTAGTGGAGCTCTAATAAATAGCCTGAGGCAGGGGTGAGATGCCCAGCTCTGTTGTCATTTAAAGAATCGCTCCAGGCTAGAAGAAGCTGAAGAAATACAACGTATTCAGCTCATGTAGCAGGACAACTGAAATGCTATGTAACAGATGAGCTTGCAGCTGTGGCCAGGCAATATAGCTCTTACCAGTGGTTCTTGCAGAAAGATTTGATCTCCTTGAGCCATAATACATCCTTCCAGTTTCAGTGGAGGCAGGAGGTCTGGCTGGGGCAAGTAATATTGCTTTATCTGCCACAGAAAACAAGAAATAAAAATAACTAGTTACTTGGTAACTGAGCCTCTTAGGATGTTTGAAAACAGAATACAATAGTCTTTGTACCCCACTTTAAAGAGCAAAAGCTGGCACTGCAATAATGGGCCAGTACAAATATGTGAGCCACATCATCTGCTCTACTGGTGATTAAAAACCCTTCTTGAGTTGCTCATGTACCTCTTAGCCAGGACACGTCACTGCCCTAAAATAATCTGACCACTTGCTGGTGTGTTGCCTCAACATGTAACAGCACTCCACCTGCAGTGCTACCCATCCTTTTAACAGTGAGGATCAACAGCTGCTGCTACTGCCCTGAGTGCCCTGTCCTGGCACCCACCTTCCTGGCCTAAGGGTGCAGACAATTGTGGAGGCTACACTTGGCATGAAAACAAACCCATGAGTCCATGCTTGCACCAATTCCTGGCTGTTTGGCACCACAGGAAGGAGATATGCTCTGAGTACTGATACAGAACTGAATAAGGAAAGTTATAGATGTATAATGATGCCATAAAATTTTATACATTTACACCAACTTCCTGTTAAGTGCCCTCTGCTACCCAAAAGCTGTCTTAGCTCTGTTCATGTTCCTTTCCCAGACCCTGTACTGTCATGGGAAAGCTGGAATTAGTCAGCATGAACTCTATGGATGATTAAAGGGAAGAAAATTACTTGTCTCAAAGAAA
Organism: Pachyramphus minor; assembly: GCA_013397135.1. Classification (NCBI taxonomy): domain Eukaryota; kingdom Metazoa; phylum Chordata; class Aves; order Passeriformes; family Tyrannidae; genus Pachyramphus; species Pachyramphus minor. Next base: position 1,526,467 of record VYXB01004996.1, on the reverse strand, counting down.
GCACAGCCTGTCCAATGGATTGGGGAAATGTGATTGTCTTGTTGCCATGAGCAACACTGCTGGGGGATAAGTTAATCCTCCCAGATCCTACATGGACTTGGGTATTCTTCCCATGGGAGGACAGCAATAATAATTACTGTGGCAGCACACATCCTTAGGGATGTATGGGAGGGTAACTGCTGTGCACTGCTAAGGAGCAGAGAGAGAGCACAAAGCACTTCTCCAGGCTCACACTTCCCACAGCACCTAAGAACTTGAGGGTTGAAAAGGGCTCCAAGAGATCCTTCCTCTTCCACCTGACAGGATATGAACCAGTCTCCAGTCTACCTAGTCTGCTCTTTCAACACAGCAGGGATTTGAACACCTCCTTAGGGAAGTGTTGCAGCACTTAAACATGTTTCCAGTGTACAAGAGAACTACTTTCCCCAATATTTAACCCGAATTGTTTGTTGTGCCGGAATTCTCAGAGCCCCTCACAGCCCCACCATGGAGCAGTACTTTACCTGGGACAAAAGTGTTTCCATTATGGAGCTGGCCAGTTGGGAGTTCCTGCGAAGGACATCATAAAAACCCTGTAGACAGGAAGGAAGGACAAGTTGGCTGACACAACACAGAAAACGAACCACAGGCATAATAAGTTGGCGTCATAAGACAGCAATGACACTTTGGCACTGCAAGGAACCATGAGGAAGTAACAATGTGCTCAGTGTACAACTCCATACCTGGCAAAGCAAAGGCACCACAGAAAGAAGGTATGAATCAGAAAGAGTATGAATTTCCTCACAGGGGCCCTCTCACAAGCTGTATCTCCCTAGCAGCGGTGGCATCAAGCCCAGAGTGACTTTCTCTGCTATTTAACACTAGCACTAGATCCAACTTCAAACTGTGAAATCCTGCTTCAAAGGCAAAACAAGCCAGTGGGGAAACTGTAGGAGGCAATAAATCCTGCAGACCGAGAAAACTCAGTGGATGGATAAAGCAAGCACTCAAGTTTTCTAGCAACAGTGACATACACGCCTAAAACTTGCAACTCACCAAAGGTCAATCCAACCAAGTCAAGGAAACAAAAATCTCTCTGACCTGAACTGGTTTTTTTATTCAAGGTAGTACCCCACAGTTATCTCATATATCACAGTTATACATACAGTCAAGAATGGCCCCTTATAACAGGCCATTTGTCACAGGAGATCTAAGGGACACTCAAGCTTTTATAGAAATTTGGAAAGGAAGAGGAGAAAAGACAGTCTCTAAGGAAGTTTCTCCATACTCTATAGTCAGGGTTTTCTTTGGCGCCCATAATTGACTCTCAACAGCTCCACATCTATGCAATGCTTTTATATCACTCCTCCTCACTGGGCATCAAACATGCCTCCCTTTTCCCAGGCCACACCATACAGGAAGACAGACTTTGACGCATTTTTGCTCTTAAGTAAAGCATGAGCTGAGGAAGATACATAAGCATGTCCTTGGGCTTATAATAGTCCAAAATAAAAAGAAGCAGAAGGATTGAGGAAAAAAAAAAATCTTTGGTACACGTGTCCCAAGAAGAACATAACTGAGCTGATAGGCTGTTTTCCACAATAATGTGATCATTATTTACCTGTAGCTGCAGCAGAACCTGACTCCAGAAGAGCTGTTTAAAAGGAGACTGAAAAAACCATGTTTACCTCATATAACATGAGTCGAACATCCGCTTGCTGGCTCAAACATCGCCTCAGGCTGCCCAGGATTTCAAGGCAGAAGGCCTCATTAGCTGCAGAATTATAGCAGGCATGAACATCTGCCTGGATCTGAGAGGGAATATTAGTCACATTATACTGGGTATATTCTCAGATATCATAACACAGAAGCAAGGTGATAACAGGTCTGGCCCCTGAACAATCACTGAAATAGTTCTTAGTGTGCTTCCAGGCTCCTTATCATCATCACGGAGCAGTGGGGATGTTCCCCAGAATACTTTGTGCTGTAAGAGAATGACTCTGAGCAGCAACATCCCTAGACCAGCTTCTCTTTGCACATTGCACTTCCCAAAGATTTCCTTCCAGGATTAATCCATACTGACATTTTATTTCCATTTTGGGGAAACACTCCCCTCTTGACTTTTTTCAAACAGTCCATGCTAGACACGAGACTGTCTCATATGCCCACACAAGGACTGCAGAACAGCACTTACCTGAGTGGCACCAATGGCCTGGCTGCACTGGGAAGAGGACAAGCTGCCCAGAACCTTAAAATTCCTTAATAGAAGCAAAAATCCAGCGACTGCAGCTTTACGAGCATCAAGCTGCCTGGGAATTGGGGCACAAAAGAGAAACATAAGGAAACATGGAGGCAAGAAGCTCAAAAGTAAATACAAGATCAACTCAGCAATGAAAAAAAAGACCACAAAAACGGAGTGACTGGGTCTGGTAGAACTGCACTCCCCAAAAGGGCAGCACAGTCCCAAACAGTCAAGAGCTTGGCAGTTTGCTGGGAACTCCCTTACTCTGCACTCGGTCAATATTCAATTCCCTTTCTGTCCTTGCAATGCTCACACTCAGGGAGAGCCCCAGGCCAAGACACAAGTATTAAATGTCCCTTCAAAGCTGGAATGGGAGAGTCTTACAGACCTCAGAGTAGGAAAATGCCTAACAAAAACCTGGTGTTTTGCTTTGCTCACAGAAATCCCAGATCTTTCCCAAGATTAAGTCCCTTGCCTTGAATTATAACCCTAAATTCTGAATTCTCTATTCATAACCAGGCAGCCACTGCCCAACAAAATCCATGATCACAGCAGGATGGTTTGCTCTGAGCATTACCAAGATAACAAGGCTGCTTCTTTACCACCTTGTAAGGGATCAGTGGGAAGAAGGCAGCTCAGCATTCTGTGGTTCGTTCCAGACTCTCCCTAGCACCTGGATGTACTCATGTACACATGTTGGAATTGGTTTTAATTTTGCCTGCTTATTTGGAGCTCCCAACAGCTTTCAGAATTTGCAAAGCCCATTCAACTGGGCCTTGGTTCAGCAGAGCTGTGATTGTATTACAGTCCTAGGATAAAGGGATAGGAGATGTCACCATCTAGTTATGGAAGAACACAGTAAGCAGACACTTAGCCAAAACAAAAAAAATATTTCTGCTCCAAAGCCATAAATGAGTTGCAGAAATTTTTTCAAAGCACCCCCTTCCCAGCTTACCTGGAAAAAATAGCTTTTTGGAGAACAAGTATCAGGGAGTCCCTCACTGACATGCTGACTTTGAGCAAAGGCTGGAAAGGAAAATAACCTTTGGAGAGAAAAGCACTAAGGCATGCCAAGCCCTTGGGGCATATGAGCTCATCTTCCTCAGGCCCATCTGGCCCTGCATTTCCAACACTGTTGTCAGTACAGTAGGAGACCCAAAATGTTTTAAAATAGGAAAGGAAACCCATAGAGCTGTAGCAGTGAGACACATTAGCAGGTGAGTGAGGACACAGTACAAGGTTTGTGAAAAAAAAATGTTATCTCCAGGTTGGACAAAGCAGGTAAAAGCTTAACACCAGGGCAATGTCTCTGCCCAGTCAAAGAGAAATACTGACATGGAGCTTGGACAGAGAAAAAATCAACATGACAGCTACAGCTGTTCAGCTAAACACTGTATACTTAGTTTTCTACAGGGTGCAACATCTGGGCATCTTCCAGATGAAAGGTCAGCACGGAGCGGTTTCGGTCCCATGCCAGACTGCACCATATGCCTTTTGCTAGAGGGCACATGCAAATCCATGCTTGAAGAACAGCTCCATGACACACCAGAGCACAGGATAAAGGCTTATTTTATAAGGAGGGTTATCAGATCATGCATATAATTGTGGCCCAGAGCTGTTGCTGAAACTAAACTAGCAAGGATATTCATGGAGGAATGCAAAGCTTTACCTGCACTGCCCGGAGGAGCCCTTGCACTGTGTTGATGGGCAGAAAGGACAAGTTGTCAAAAGTCTCTGTGACTTTGGAGGATGAAGTCTGAAGCACAAGGGGAGCTGACACAACAATACTGGACAGCAATTCTGAAAAATAAAAGGACAAAAGGAGCAGCTGATGCCAAGGGGCCAGAAAAGTCAGAGCAAAAGATATCTGTAGAGCTAAGAATTACAGACTAATTGAAGACCTTCCAAGAGCTTGTGACAGGATGAGCTTCAAAAACCTGAGCTCTGCTGCAGGCAGCAAGTGTAAAACTCTCCCAGCCTGGCTGAAGGGCCTCACCCCAGCAGAGGGCACTGAGGTGTAAGAGAAAAGGTTGCAGCACAGATATCTCAGCAGCCCCAGTGGCTCCCAAGCACTTGCCCAAGGACAAGGAGGAAGGCACGGCTAGGAAGTGGAACAGATTACTGACTGATGGATACAGACTTTCTGTGCGTCAGCTGTTCCATGGCAACTGCCTGCAAACGTGTTTTTCACCTGTGATGAGTGCAAGGTAATCTGATGCAGCTGATACCTCAGTAAGAGGAGAAGGAGCAACAGATTTTCTTGGCTTCAGGTCATTTCAGCAGGAGCTTCAGAAACCCAACCACAGCCTGGGCTGCATCAAAAGCAGTGTGGCCAGCAGAGAGAGGGAGGTGGTTCTGCCCCTTCACTCCACTCTGGTGAGACCCTCCTGGGAGTACTGTGTCCAGTTCTGGGGTCCTCAGCACAAGGACATAGATGAGTGGGTCCAGAGCAGGGGCACAAAAGTGCTTAAAGGGCTGGAGCACCTCTGCTATGGAGATAGGCTGAGAGAATTGGGGTTGTTTGGCCTAGAGAAGATAAGGTGCTGTGGAGACCTTGTTGCAGCCTTTCAGTACTCAAATGGGGCTTGTAAGAAAGATGGGGACAGACTTTTTATCAGTAGCTGTTGTGACAGGACAAGGGGTAATGGTTTTAAACTAAAAGAAGGTAGATTCAGACTAGATATAAGGAAGAAATTTTTTATAATGAGGGTGGTGAAACAGTGGCACAGGTTGCCCAAAGAGGGGGTGGGTGCCCCATCCCTGGAAACCTCCAAGGTCAGGTTGGACAAGGCTCTGAGCAACCTGGTCTGTTTGAAGGTGTCCCTCTCATTACAGGGAAAGTTGGACTAGATGGCCTTTAAAGGTCCCTTCCAACCCAAACCATTCTATGATTCTCTAACATGTTCTGAGGAGCTGTCTTGTGGCTGCCCATAGAGCAGGGCACATTTTTCTCCCTTTCCTGTTACCTATGAAGTGGGTGACGGGAGATGCTGCTTTTGTGAGGACTCTGTTCAGGACCTGCTCAAGAATTTCACTTCTGATGGGCTCATGAACCTGAAATGAGAAAGGACAATAAATAAAAGTCAAAACTACATAAAGATATTCCCATACCTCACCAGACAGGTAAGCTGGGATGGTCCCCAGAAGTCCCTTTCAGATAAATCCACACAGATCAATTCAGATTTCATCCCAGAACAATCAGAGCCAGCACATCAGAGAGGCACAGTCAGAACATAATGGGGCAAATCGTCTGTGGGATGAAAATTTACCAACTCAGTGAAGAAGAATAGGTTTCAATCCCACCTTGTCAGATTTTATTTGTACCTCTGATTTTCTCTGTCTTCTCTGCAGTTTCTTGGAAACTGTACTAGGGATTACACAAGTACCATAGTAGCTGGAACACAGTAAGATTAGGTCTTTATGAGGCTGGCCTCTTCCAGATGGAGAGGGCCAAATAGGAGACTAAATCTAGTACTGTTTGCAAAACACTCATGATGGATACAGCAGGCAAGGTTTTGACACCATTTACCAAGAGGGAATAAGAACAGAGTTCCCTCCCTGCTCAAAACCTCTCCAAAACATACACTACCTTAAATGTTTCCAGCAGGATATTTGCTCCCAGTTTGCAAGCCTGCTGGGCTGGCATTTTTGAAAGGCCATAACTGGTATCAGCAGCTTTTCCTCCAAAGGGCTTTTTTGGTTCATATGATTCCATCAGGCTGAAGCCGAGATCCACCAGGCCCTGAGTAACGTGGTCCCAGCCAAATGCACTGAAGAAAACATTAAATGGACCAGGGAAGAAACAACTTAGTCACAGGAAAGTTTATATTGGAGCAGTCTGAGGTAAAAATCTTCTGCAGTCAGTCCAGGTTGCAAAGCAGCAGTGAGACACATGATGACAGCAGGGAGGATGACATCCCTCACAACCCTGTGACTGTCTTTAGGCTGAGGGACAGGTGCTCAGCACAACACCTCCTGCAGTCCTGATTCTCCATCAGACTTCCTTTCCAGTTCAAAGGCTTCCTTGCTATGGGGAATGATGTGCACTCAGGTCTGATCTGAACATAGCAGTAGGCCACAGTCAGGGTGCACAAGTATCCTACTGATCACAACATCTTCAAGTTGGAGAGAAAGACAGAAGAGGAATGCTTCCCATCAAACTAAAGGACAACTGGTGACAGACCAGAGCTATCCCACAGCATGTTTAAAGGACTAACCATGTGGGGGATGAAAACAGAGAACATATCCCTCATCCCTTGATTGGAACACAAACTACAGCCAGCAGCATGACTCACACAGTAAGTGTTTCAGTAAGAAAAACAGATCAGGTCCTGATTAGTTTAGTCCTTTGTACCACCAGATTCTGAGATTTGAGGTAAAAGGAGCAGATTTGTACAGCTATATTTTGCCTTTTTTTTTTTTTTTAATTCACCAACATTAAAGGGGATAAAAACTTTGGATTTTGACACTGATCCCTGCCAGCACATGGTATTTGGTATTTAGCATCCCAGAGTATTTTAGCAAGGCTGTAACTCTATCCCCTCCCAAAGCCCATTGAATGTTCTGCAGCACGTGGCAACAACTCACCTATTTTTCACCACTTCCAGAATTACAGCGCTTACATCATATTGTTGAGGAAACAAATCCTGCAGAAACTTGGAGGCCTGAAGGAACTGCAGGTCCTTGCAGCTTCTTGTGATTGATGTTTTCAAGAAATCAAATATCTGAAACATAAAATCATTAGGTGTGAGGAAATGATCTTTGAAATGAGACCTGTATAGTCTTGGATATGTTCCAGTAAGAGCACCGGCCAGGGCACAAGTTCCAGTGCTGCCTGCCAAAAATCTCAACTCACTTCTTTTTCAGGACAAATACACTAGCCTCATTAAGTGCTTCAAGGAGGGTAACCTGCTGCCAGATGCTTCTCATGTGGCCAACACAGAGCCAAAACATTAGAAAAAGAAGACTGCTTTTCTTCTCGTCCTACAATACTAACCCTCAGGAATCACTGCTCTGGAAAATTGTGATATTGCTCTGGGGTCTTTTCTAGTGTTCAGTAAATTACAGCATAACAATGATCTAACTGCCTCCCCATGAGCATCCTGAAACCATTTTAAGCCTAATTCTGATGGGACTACTACCTAACCAGGCTTCCTTTCCTTTACAAGGAGGGCACAGTGTATCTACATGGAAGTTCTCTGCAAGCTTATGACCACATACCTGCTCTTGCAGTCTGTGTTTTACAGCAACCGACAGCAGAAGAGCCACGCTGAAGGGACACAGGGCTCTACCAGGGTCCTTCTGCTGCTCAGTCTAGAAAACAGCAAGGAACAGTCAGAAAGCTTGTTATCTTCAACTGAAGTGTCCTGCAATTTCAGGAAGCCATCAGGTACATGTCTCTTCAAACATATCATGACACTTGTTAAAGAGAACGTGACCGTGATCATAAAAATTATTAAATCCCTTCTCCAGGTAACCAACTACGTTTTAAAAACCTTGCTTCAACATCTTCAAGAATAGTGCCAATAGAAAATGGCTCCATCCTGCCATACCTTCAGATGTCTGATTAGTTCCTCGCCCAGGTCCTGGTCCAGGTTGATGACAGAAACAATATGGAGAATAACGGTGCCTTCCACATGGCGGAGCTGGTCCAGGGGCATTGTGGCCACCTCAAGGTCCACTGACCTGTAAGTTTAATCAGAAAAAAATGAAGCCATCCAAAGCCATAAATCATTTTGTATGGATTCGGGAGGATGTATTTGTACAAGGTTTAACAATTCAAATTCAAGGAACCTTGGACAGGACCAGGGTGACTACAAATATCCAGGCAGTAAAGAAAGGGGATGACAGAGCAGGAACTTACTGTGGTACCCCCTGTTCTTCCTTCTGTCTCTTATCCAGCTGATTGAAAAAACTGATGATTCCTTCCAAAACAGTTTTCTTACTGCCCTGCAAGACAGAATATTACATTAAGCCATTGCAGAGCCTGCAGTATCCCAGAGAACTACACTCTATTCCCACACCTATGACAAATGTCATGGTATCCTTCATTTCCCTCCATAAATTGCTGAGGCAGGGGAGGACTCCTGTGTGGCTCATTTTCAGATTTCCAGTTTGCATATTTCTTTTGACTGCATTTACTTATTGAAGAGCTGGAAGAAACTCAAGCTTTCAGATGCTCTGATTGTCGTTGTATTCTGGGTTTTTTTAAGTTGTTACTAAGTAGAAAGGATCCTTTATGTTTTAATCAATTGAGAAGGCTTTCAAACTCCTAACCTTAAATCTAACAATACATTTTGGCCAGGGGACCCAAATGACCTCCTACAACACACATATAATTTGTCTTTGACAGGATCATTTTGGCACTGACTCAGTCACAAATGAAGTAAGCAAAAGAGGCAGATCACCCTGTCAAAGGGCAGAGATGTCCCTGGCAGTCTCTGCTCTGGAGGAAGAGCACAGGATATGACAACATTCCCAGTACAAGTCAGACTACAGCCCAGAGGACAGTCACAATGCATGAGCTTATTATAGTGTGCAGATCACAGAGAGTGAGCAAAACCACACTTGAGAACAATGAAAAAAACAATCCTTTTCACTGTCTGCTAGGTCTGTGCTCATCCCTTATTTCCCAAAGGTTTCCTTCTTTTCCCACAAGGAAGATCAAGATCCTTTCTTGAGTTAGAGAAAACCTACTGATGTCCTGCTGTGTCCCTACAGCACAGTTTGGGAACAATCAGAATCCCTGTCCAAATCCAGCCTACAGATCAGTCTGGACATTGCCTTCTGATGGTATAAACATAGAGGAAATCCAGTTCCCATGAGCTTTTACCTTTGCAGAAAGCAGCAGCAGCTGATAGACCAGAGGGGGAATTTCCTGCAGGTCTAATTTGGAGAACATCCTAAGGACTTTTTCAACCACAAACTGCAGCTCCTCTCCTGATAGTGGAATATCCCTGTTGAATCAAAGATTCTTATTCATTAATATATTCTTAATTTTTCCAAGGCCCACTCATACATGGAATAAAAAACAAAATGCCATGCTCAGTCCTTGGGACATGCCTACTCAGCTGTGTTTTGTATCCACATAGATCTGGATGTTCATGGACCCATGGGGCTGTACCTGCTATGGTCAGACCTATTCCTACTTGCCCCAAACTACATGTGAAATAGGACATGGACATGACCACAACACAAGGCAGTGTGGATGTCAAAGGGAAAAAGAATTACCTGAACATGTTGGCAAGATGTATTACACACTGAGGATCCCATCTGGTGAAACAAAGATATGTTGGAAGACTGAGAGCAAGCAGGATTATCATGTAGCATTTCCCTCCGACACAATTATTCAATGTCACCATTTCCCTGTTACATTCTGATATTAAGATCAGAAGCCAGATTTCCACCAGAACTCATCAGCACCACCCTAACCATCAACATTTACAATGGTTCTGAACCACCCCAGCCCTTACAATAACAAATACCAAGAAAGGAATAAAAACAAGCATTCCTGAGACCAGTTCATGCAACAGTCTCACAGGATCTGGGAATAGGGTGCTCTGTTGCTTTCCCAGTCAGAGAAGACACTGTCACAGAGGGCACAGATTTAAAGATGACAGTGCAGGACACACAGCTCATGGTGATGCCTTTTTCAAAGCACAACATGAAACACATGACCAAGAGCTGGCAGATGTACTTACTTGCTGGAGCAGAGGGTATTTATCAGCTGCTTCTTAAACTCTTCCCCACTCAGTTCACCTGAAAAACCAAAAGTCTTAGGAGCTGGCTCCAGAGAAAGGGAGGACAAGGTGCAGGAGAAGGAGCTGATGGGGGTTACCTTTCCCATAAGCCAGGCTCTCCTTTGAACTGGCCAGTACAGTGAGAACAGTGGAGAACAGCTCCAAGGATTTCCCATTAGAGAGGCTGCCACCTTTAATAACATCAACAAACAGGTTGGCGAGCTCAGCCAACGCGTGGCCTGGCAGCTGGCGGGCCTGGGAAGACATGCAACAGGAAAGAGCCTGAGGCTGTCCACACAATTCCACATATACATCCAAATTGTTGCCAAAAAACAGATGAAGACAACATTTCTTACAGAGAAATGCTCCCCTTGAACAGGAATTCAGCCCCGAGTTCCCTGGTTTGTTCTGCCATTTATAGAACAGAGCAGTAAATCAAGATGATGTGATTATAGGTTTGGAGCTTTTAAGACTAAATATCCAAAGATAATCAAATTCACATACAGAGCAAATTCCAAAGCCAGCTAACTTAGTCCATGGAAGATTTGTGGAAAGGACACAAGTCATTTTCCTCAGTGGCTTAGTGAAGTATCTCAATCTGACACCCAGCAAAGCCCAGGAAAGCCAACCCAAAGGAGCTTTACCTCCAGCATCAGCAGTCCTATGATTTCAGACACCTTGCCCAAATGCAGGTCTCCTGACTCCACTAGTGGGACGCAGTGCTTGTAAACCTGGAGCCTCCTGAGAACACCACTTCGCTGGGAGCAGGGGGAGCCTTATAGCAAGCAAATAATAGAGAGGAAAGAAAAGGAAAAAAAAGTGATGTGAGTAACAACATGTTGCTAAACTACAGGAAATCAGAAGGGATAAACTGTCACCTGGCTGCAACCTCCTATTTTATCTATCTGACAAAACGAATAAAACCAAATAAATACAAATAAAAAATAAAAACAGAGCACGGGAAATGAGAATCTCTTGGTTAAAGTAGTCGAAGCACTCAATCCTGTTATTACACCCCGTGAATCACTCAGCTTGATGCCAGAGATCAGGAACTGTCAAAATGTCAAGAAGAACCAGGCTGGCAATTTGTTTTTCAGCTGGGCAGCTCAGTCCTACTCCAAGGCATCTAAGTGCTCCCAAAATAAATCCCACTTACCACAAGCTCATTACAACTCTATTAGTCCGATTTGCTATCTGCTATGTTTTTTTTCGGATGTCTTGTTTCCCTGTGAGGGCTGGAGCCGCAGCCCCCAGGGAGCACGTCGGACATCACCCACCTTTGAAGATCCCTCTCAGCAGAGCCGCCGTCTCCCTGCCCTTCAGGGCCTGCCTGGTCACCATCTCGCCCAGCTGCAAGAGAAGGGGACGCTGTGAGCCTCCCCCCGCCCGCGGCGCTGCCCGGGCGGCGCATCCCCCGCTCCCCGCGCACCTCGGCCTCGCCCAGGCCCTGCAGGGCCTCCTGCAGCCGCTCGGGGCCCTCCTCGGCCGCCAGCGACAGGATTTGCTGGGCCATGGGGGACAAGGGGCCGCCCGGGACCCCTCGGGCCGCGCGTCCGTCACCCCGAAATTCCCGCCCGGAAGCGCCAGCGCGTCACCCGGGAAACAGCTCCCGCCCCCGGCGCGCGCTTCCCTTCCCGCCCGCGCCGTCCCCGGGACCGCGGGTTCGAATCCCGCGGGGCGCGGTGTCACGGGATGGGTCAGGTGCGAAGGGATCGCGGTGGGGTCATCTGGTCCAACCCCCCTACTCAGGCAGCGAGGTCCCAGAGCGCATGGCACAGGACTGTGTCCAGACGGTTCTGGAACATCTCCAGCGAGGGAGACTCCGCAACCTCCCTGGGCAATCTGTTCCCTGTGCATGGGCAGCTGCAGAGCAAAGTTAATGGAGTTGAAGTATGGAGTGGGGTGCAGGCACGTGGGATGTGCAGAGTGGGGTGCTGGGTGACGTTGGGTGCAGGCACGTGGGATGGGCAGCTGAGGGACGGGGGCACTGGGGCGCTTGGCACAAAGTGCCCACTCAGGGCCACCCCACATCAGTGGCAGCTGGGCCCACAGCTGCTGCCCATGTGGGGTGAGGATACATTCAAGTAAAGACCCCTTAATTCCGGGGGGTGTGAAGGGTGACCTTGGGCATACCAGGAGGTTTAGCCTGCCTTTAAGCAGCGGGATTTAGGCAAAGGATCTGGTGCCAGCATAACGTGGGAGCTTTTGCAAGCCCCGTGCTCACGTGGAGTGGGAGCTGATGCTGCCGAGCAAGGGGAGCAGGTTTGCCCAGGGCCAGGGCCCTTGGGGAGGGGGATAACTGGACCTGGGAGAGAGATCCTCTTAGGGCTCCATCACAACACTCCGGGGTAGGTCCCCCATAGGGCTGCCACTCCTTTCCTCGAGACCCCTTTTTCCAGGAGAAAGCACTCCTTTGGTGATGGCAGGAGTTCTACATGTGTCTGCAAAACTAATTCATCTGTGACGAGCATGCATGGACCAGGGTGCCCAGGTGGTCCAAGGATCACTCTGGTGCTCTCTGCCACCCCAATAGAGCACTGTTGGATCTGTTTGGGAACCCCCACACTGACAATGATGTCCCCTCACTGTGCACTATCTTGCCCGCTGGGCTGCAGACAGAGGTCCAACAAGCTGTAGGAGGGAGCTGACCCTTGTACCAGGACTGAGGTTGAAAGGGATCAGGAGGGTTGAGGGTCTCCTCTGAAGGGCAGTGCCCAGTGCCTCTGGCTGTTGTGGCTCTGGCCATGGCAGCATTGCTCAGGATTTTGGCACAGGTCCCAATTTTCCCTCAGCAGCACCCCTGCCTTTCATTTGGAGTCTCGTGCCTTCCTCCTCCTCCCTCCCTCACATTGGGGTCTCAGCTCCATTTGCAGGACATCCCTGTGTGGAACCCAAATCCTTAAATCCCAGAGGCATTACAAAACATGCCTTGTGTAAGCCACTTCAGCCCTGCTCTGGTGCTTAGCCCAGCCCTGCCACCTCCCCAAAATCCCCATTGCCGTAAGAGCCCAGCCAAGCTCCTCTCCTGGGCTTGAGCACAGCTCCATCCTCACCACATCCTCACCCAGCTCCCACAGTCCTGGACCCAAAGAGTTAAGGCTACAAGGGCTCTCCTGCTCTATGCAGATTCAGCGTGCTGGGGCATCCCAGAAAAACTCATTTTGCCATTCTGCTGCACCCGCATGTGGACTCACTGTGGTCCCTGCCACCTCCCAGGGCTCCCTTCCCTCACAGGTCTGTGGCATCACCCTGGGAGTGAAGTGGGTTCCAGTTCCCAAAGCTCCAAGCACGTGAGGATATTGTGAAAATTCTGGTCATGTTTTTTTATCATAAAAGCTGAAAGGGGCCCCATATGGATGCTGGTTTGGGTGGCCTCACTGGGGAGGAGTTGGAGAGCCCCAGGATGGACCAGTCCCAGGAGCACCTTCTGCCACAGTCCTGTCCCCACAGTCAGACTCTGCCCACATGGCCAAATCCACAGCAGGACCTTTCCAGGGCTTTCGGGGCAGAAGCTGGGGAAGAGACCTCTCCTGCTCTCCCTGGAGAGCAGGCTGGGATGGCAGGCTGCCCACCACCTGCCTCTGCCCCTGCCCCGTGCTAATGAGCGAGTTACACAACAAGGAGCTTTTATACTTTGTTAATCGGGTCCGGCATCCCAGCCCGCCTCTCCACGCACACTCCCGCTGGCCGGCAGAGCCCCAGCTCCCTCCTTCCCTCTCCTCAGCTGCCTTTTGTAATGTTTTAATGGGTTTTTTTGCCTGGGTTGTGCTGACTTAATTACAAAGCTGCAATGAGTTGATGCCTTGTGACGGTCTAATCCCAACCCGGTGACTCTACAAAGCTTTCGCCCGGCTTTCTCACTGCTCCACTCTGGCCTCACCATCCCTGCGTCCACCTCGGCCCTGTGCACTGACCTTCTGTGGACAGTTCAGCTTTTCCTCTCCCTGGTGAGTATCCAAAACTCTTTACACTGGAAAGGACTGCACTGAAGACTGTCATCCAGCCCTTGCTTAACCTGATACCTCGAGGGCTTGGATTGGTTTTACTGCCTAGAGAAAGGGGGTGCCTGTCCCTTCCCCAGGAGCTGGAGGGAACGAGAATGCCCCTGGGAAGTGGTTGAGCCAAATGCTGGAGCCAAGGATCCCTTGCACAGCCTGAGCTCAGAGCTGGTCCTACAGCTGGTCCTACAGGCTGGGGCAGATGCTGGAGATAGGATGAAGGCAGTTCTCCTCCTCCTCCTGAGGGATGGGAACAAGATGTTTCACCCAGACTGTGTTGGCAAGATGCCAAGAGGCTCATGGTCCAGCCTTGCAGCTGGTGATGGGCTCTGCGCTGGAGCAGTTGGACTTAAGGGTTTGGGAAACTCTTTGGGGATAATTATTTATTTTGGGGAAATTATTTATTTTGGTAGTAGAAACAAAAGGCAATAAAAGGATGAGCTGGCTGCCTGACCAAAGCTGGGTGCTCACCTCTGCCCCTGTGAAGGTGGTCTGAGACAGGACCCTGCTGTATGAGCTCAAGCTGTTGGGGGTCAGCATGAGATGTCCCCAACCTTCAGAGGAAAGGTAGAGTGAGAAACATACGAAGGTATCAGATGATCAATACACCTATTTTCAAGCTGTTTTGGCAAACATCTGTGGTGTTTCTCCAGGCTGCTCAGTCTCTGCAGGCAGGCAGAGATACAGACAGTAGGTGATGGGGCTGAGGAGGGTTGGGGGTGTCCTCTGGGCACCCATCTCTATGCCTGTCTGAGCAAGAGGGACAGGAGATGTGGCATAGGAATGCTGCAGAGGCTGTTGTGATCACCACCACTGCTGATTCCTCCTTCCCTCTCACAGTGTCCTGCAGCTGACAGAGGACAGAGGACAACATGTCTGCAGTTGTGAGTACTGCCCCCACACTGCCCCATCCTTCAGGCTCTGAGCGTCCCCTCCTTGCAGTGCTGGGATGGGGTTCACCCTGTGCACCCCTTGCCCCTCAGCTGCTCTCAGCATGCAGTGGGGAGCCTGGGCAGCACACAGTCCATCCCCATCCCGTTGCTCCTTCTTGGGTCATGCATGGAGGCTCTCCCTGCCCCAGGACACTTGCAGTGGGGCAGGGAGCTGGGGGCTGTCTGGCGAGACCCCACATCCTCTCCTCACCCCCAGACGGGCACGTTCCGGATTGTCTCGGAGGAGGAGCAGGCCCTGCGCACCAAGCTGGAGCGTCTCACCACCAAGGACCACGGCCCCGTCTTCGGGAAGTGCGAGAAGATCCCCCCTCACACCCTGCAGAAGGTGAGGGAAGCTGTGGGGAGTGGGGCAGGGCAGGTGCAGCCCAAGGCTCCTGCTCCTTCTCAGGGGCCAGAGGAGACCGTTGATGAGCTCTTACACTCAGGGATGCACTAACCCCAAAGTGACTCCAAGTGGGGGACTTGGGCGACCCTGCCCTCCCTGTGCTGAGATGCTGCAAGGAGCTTGACTATACTCCCTTGGTTTTTGGGTGCCTAAATGACCCCCCTGGGGTGTTTTAGAACCTGTGTGGGGCATCACTGAGCTGGGTGCCCTCTCTGCTCCCCCCAGGCGAAGGATGAGCTGAACGAGACGGAGGAGCAGAGGGAGGTGGCGGTGAAGGCGCTGAGGGAGCTGGTGCAGGAGCAGGCGAGCAGCGAGGACGTTTGCAAGGCGGTGGCCGAGAAGGTGCAGGGGAAGGACGACTCCTTCTTGCTCCGCTTCATCCGTGCCCGCAAGTTCGATGTCCACAGGGCCTATGAGCTGCTGAAAGGTGGGGAGGGGCCCAGGGCTGTGATGTGGGTGAGGGTGGGGTACATATCCATCAGCAGCCCCCCAGTGTGCTGGTGCCTCCTAGGTCTCCAGTCTTGGCTGTGCTGGCAGGACCCTGGCTTGGGAAGGGGATGAAGAGAGAGTATAAATAGAAAAAGGCAGGACTGGAGGGCTCAGAAAGAGCTGGGATGGGGAAAAAAAAATAAGGGAGGGTGATGCCAAGTATCCTGCAACACCAGGGCAACCCCATTCCTTGCCAGTTTACCAAACAAAATGGAAAAAAAGCACGTTTGATAGTGGCAGGATGTTTCATTTGTGCAGAAAACCCAGATGGTTTGGGTAGCATCCCCTTGAGATCCCTATGCCCTATACATGCCCTATACTCAACCCTCTGTACCCCTGTAAGGAGCCAGTCCTGCACCCCTCTGATGCTTCTGTGCATGGTGCCTGGGGGATTCAGCATCTGTGGGACACTTCAAGGGCTGGGGGCAGGTTGAGGGCCTTGGGGCACCCCCTCCCCCATAGGGATGGATGGAGTGACCCATAGGGATGGAGGAAAAGTGGGAGGGCAGCCTGGAGGGTGGCTGCTGACTGGGACCTGCCTGGCTCCAGCTCTGCTGTTCTTTGTGTCAGCTTGGGAGATAATGAGTTGTAATTATCTGTGCTGGCTCCCAAAGGAGCTGTTTTGTTTGCCTGCATTTTCCCAGGACAAAATTCCTTATTTCGTGCCTGCAGGGTGCCAAGGGAGGGGAGCTGAGGTATGTCACCCAAACAGAGAGGAAGGAGAGAAGGGAAATAAGGGGAAAAATTACTTTATCTGCTTGTTGAGGTGTTGAAGAGAAGGCAGGTATGGGAAGCTCCCAGCAAGGAGAGGATAACACCGAGCATGCTGGGGCTGGTCTGCTGCTGAGCTTCTTTTCCCCACCTTTTCTGGAGGAGTCCTGACCCATGTGGACCCCAGGCACAGCTTTGGGGGTCAGGACTGACATCTCACTGTTGCCAGTCCATCCCATCTGTGGCAGCTCCCCCGGCTTCCTGATGCTGGGCAAGCAGCCCTCGTCCTTCCAATTTCTGCCTCTCCCCAGGCTACGTGAACTTCCGCCAGCAGTACCCGGAGCTCTTTGAGAACCTGAGCCCCGAGGCCGTGCGCAGCACCATCGAGGCCGGGTATCCCGGCATCCTGGCCAGCAGGGACAAGCACGGGCGGGTGGTGATGCTTTTCAACATCGAGAACTGGGATTACGAGGAGATCACCTTCGATGAGGTCAGTTCACCTCAGACACTGCTCCCAGAGCAGGGCGGGGTCCCGCTCCTGGACTGGTCCTGCTTGGCAGGCCTGAGCACAGCATCCTTACACACACACACACACACATGTCCATGCATACATCCAGGTTGAAGCCAATCTATAGCCCTCTGAATTTATCCTTTGAGGAAGCCTGGGAAAGCATGGTCCATCTGAAAGGGTTCCCCTTCCTTCCCCTCCAGTGCAGTATAAGGTGTGGACCGAATTCAGGGGGTACATCCCCCAACCCAGGTAACATGGGGTGAAGAAAAGCACCACGCCATTAAATCAAGGTCCTTCAGAAAGGAGGGGTGTACAGGGCAGAGGAGTAAACTGAGGCAAGGGGCACAGAAAGGGTTTCTTGGTAACTCACAGCTTTTCTCAGCTCCATTTTCTGCTCAGCTCTGAATTTGGTTGCAACATATCCTTGATCCAGATCTGAGATGCTTCTAACTTGAAAGGGAATGTGGTGGTGGCTGAGCATCCCCTGAAATGCCCTCCCTGCTCTGAAGTCCTGGTGCTGGCTGTGACAAGCAGACACTTAACACTCCATGGGACTCTTCCTGGGAACCTCCTGATTCCTACAGGAGGTTCCTATCGGAGGCGAGACCTCATACAAGACCCCGCTGTCTCTCCTCTCCATTAGATCCTTCGTGCCTATTGTATTATCTTGGAGAAGCTGCTGGAAAACGAGGAGACCCAGATCAATGGGTTCTGCATTGTTGAGAACTTCAAGGGCTTCACCATGCAGCAGGCGTCAGGGATCAAACCCTCCGAGCTCAAGAAGATGGTGGACATGCTGCAGGTGAGGTGGCCAAGTCTGCGCCCAGCAGTGGCAGAGAGAACCCTGGTGGAGCAGATTGCTCAGGGAAGGGAGGCAGCAGGGTTTGGGATTGCCACAACAATGGCACAATGAGAAGGCATCATGGAGAGGCTGTTCCTCATCACCCTCTCCTTGCCTTACCAGGTAATTGGCTTAATCCTTGCAAAATGGATCCTAACTTTCCCACCCCATCTCCCTGCCCTCTCAAAAGTCTGACCAGAAGCAGTACCATCACTTGCAACATCCTATGGCGTGGCCTGGAGGTCTTTCCTCACCAACCTCTTGGGTCCAGCCCCATCCAGACTGGATGGAGACTCACAGGCACTTCAGGATTTCTGTCCTTGGACCAGAGGCCAAAGACTCAGCTCTCCCCAGGGAAGGAGGACAGCAGAGATGTGATCCTTGTCATGGAGTGGGAGCAATGAGCTATCTAAGAGGCTCTTCAGCTTCCTAGTGCTCCTGGGACTAGGATGGCTGATCCTCTTGGGTCAGAACACAAAGGGGCCATCAAACAGAGAAGGGGAGATTGGGCAAGGAGAGTTATGGCAGTGCTGGTGTGACCACTGCTGCCTGCCCAGATCTGGGTGGACAGCACCATCTGTAACCATCTATCTTGGTTTGGGATCCTAGGACTCCTTCCCAGCACGGTTCAAGGCTGTCCACTTCATCCACCAGCCTTGGTACTTCACCACCACCTACAACGTGGTCAAACCATTCCTGAAGAGCAAACTGCTGGAGAGGGTGAGTGTGGGAAAGGGACTTGGAGGCAAAGACACATCCCTGAGTGAAACAGAGTGGTTGGGAAAAATGGCTCCAGTCCTCTGCTGAGGGTCATTACCATCTCTCTCCAGGTCTTTGTGCACGGGGAGGAGCTGGAGTCCTTCTACCAGGAGATTGATGCTGACATCTTGCCAGCAGACTTTGGTGGCAACCTGCCCAAGTATGACGGCAAAGCAACTGCAGAGAAGCTCTTTGGGCCCCGCATTGAGTCTGAGGACACAGCTCTCTAAAGCAGGGGCCTGCTCCCCCTGCCCTGTACAGTAGCATCAGAGGTGGCCCTCTAACCCCAGCCACCTCCTTTCTGTAGCATTGGTTGAGTGACTGCTCGTGATGAGGCGCTCTGGGCGCGTTGCTCCACGCCTGTCCCTCCCCTCCTCGCTCCAGGCAGCAGGGCTGCCCGGCAGCTCTGTCCCTCCTGGGCAGAGCACCCTTCCCTCGGGAGCTACCAGAGAAAGGAGGCCACCAGCCCCCTCCCACAGCATTCCCTGGAGCTGTGGGGGGAGGACAGGAGAGTGTCTGCTTTGGGAAGGGAGGGCTACAGCGAGGGGGAAATAAAGTGTTTAACAACAGAGCTCTGGGGTCCCTTGTGGTAAGGAATAGGGGTGCAGATTTTGGGCACTGGGTTAAGCAGCCCAGGAGTGTCAGTGTTCTGTAGGAGACCCCTGTCCCTCATCATTGACTATCCTTTGGTACAAGGACCAAGGAGCTGTCTATCTCCATCCTCCCTGCGTCCTAGATAAGTCCCACCCCTGCTTGAGCAAGGACCTCCAATTCTCAGTCACCTGCTCTAACCAGGAAGGAGAAAACAGCCCAAAAGATGTAAAAAACCCCCCAACTAGGGGCCCAGGCAGAGCTGGCTATGCCTAATTCCTACTCAGCCAGGCAGGCAGGGAGGAGGAACAGAGATTGCAGCAGCCAGAGACTAGGAAATGGATTTCAGCCACAGAAAAATGAAAGACAAGTAGAATGTACTCTCCTAAATCCTCCAAAAGCTGTTTCTCCTAGCACAGCACTGTGAGAGGGAGCTTAGTCAGGGAAGCACCACCAAAAGCCACGGTGGAGGGCAGAGGAGGGTCCCTGCCCCGCAAACAAACTGTGCCTGATGTTAATTAGACCTTGCTTATGTGCAGTCAGCAGAACCTGGGTGGGGAGGAGGGAGGCAGAAGTAGCTGTCCCAGGCAAGGCAGTCTGTTCTGGTTCATGAACCAGGCACCTCCTCCAAGGAGCCGATCAGACACCCATTTCTAGACCATCTTCTCCCTTGGTCAGCAGTAGGGCTTAGGAAAGGAACAAGTTGCTGGTCTCTGCCTGGGTTACCTTCTCCCTCAGCCTGGTCCCGCAGTGTGCTCTGTCCCCCCTCCCATCTCCATCTTTCATCAGTCAGAGCAGCTCTCCCCACCAAAGCTGGCTGAGGTGGAAGGCACTGACAAGAGCCACATTCATCAGGGCACTGGCTCAGGCTCAAACCAAACAGGACGTGGGCTCCGAAGCCACGGGGAGGATGGGGCCTGTCTGGGCAGAGGCCACTGGGGTTAAATCTGTTTGCTCCAGCCCTAGCAGCATGGTGAGGCCATGCATGGCAAGTCCCAGCCTGAGGCTGTGCCAACCTTGTGTGAGAGGCCAGAGGGATAGCAAAAGGCACCTCTTGGCTGCATTTGGCTCCTTATTGCACCTGGAGCCATCCCAAGGAAACCACATGTGACAACTCTGCAACCATCAGGCCAGTGCAAACACAACAGCACAGCTTGCCTGGGAGTCAGAGCAATTGCAGCTTGTGAAAACAGGAAAAGAAAAAAAAAAAACAACCCAACAAAACCATACATACAGAGAGAAGCACCACACTGCTGCCTCTGGGACTTGGACAGTGACAGATTTTGTGAGGTCCCTGTGGCTACTCACCACTGCTAGGACAAATTGTCAGCCAGTAGCTTGCTGTGATAGGGAGAGAGGACAGCACAGCAAACAGAGCAGGGAGCTGTGACTCTGGCCAAGCCAGGAAGCAGGTTTAAAGTAGAACTAACAGCTAAATCTCAATGGCCAGTAAACTGGAGATGAAGCCCAAAACATCTCCCACAAAATAATTCCCATTGCAGGAGAAGAGCAGCAACAGTCTTGTCCCAACCCTGCTGCTCCAAGGACTCACAAGTCCCAGCTACCCTCCACCTCCATCTCACTTGGTCTGTAGATAATAAACCACACATTAGTGAGCTCTTAAGTGTCAGGTGAGTAGTGCTTTTGTATGCCCTGGGCTCAAAGATGTCACTGCCCTGGCCAGAGTTGCTGTTACGTGTTTTTTCTGCCAGCAGCTGAAAGATTAAGAAATCCACCCCCTGTCACACAGGGTAAAATAACAGATGTTCTCCACTGGCAAAAATAATCCTTCACTATTTTCAGGGCAGGCATGCAGTTTAAGATGATGCCATGCCCATTCACCACCAGAATGGCATCAAATACCCCTTTTTGTCCAGAAGACAAAAAGCAACTGGGAAAGGCTTGAGAAGCTTAGTGCTTGCATTATGTGCTGCAAGGGAGAAAGGGGGAGAAGATAAAGTCACCCACCCCCAGCCAGCTCCCCTCACTGGGCCTCAGGGAAGACTAACAGCCTTTGCCAACACATATAACTTTGCACACAGGCACTAGATGTAGCACTGACTTTAATAAGTCCTTTATTTTTAAATAAAGAAATTCCACCAAATCAAAGATAACAAAATTACATTTTGTTTTGCAGTGACTTCCATTTTACACCACACAAGAACAAAAATTAATGAAAAAAAATCAAAGACATTGTTTTATATATATTTATATATAATTTTAAAGGTAAACATCAGCAGATATAGAAAAATTGCATTGCTAGTTGCAAATCATCTCCCCTGCAGCTCTCAGCTCCAGAGAATCTGACTCAGAACATGGCAGCAGGGAGGGTGTCAATATACAAGTTTCTTCAGGGCAGCATTTAGAGATGGTTGCAGAATATGACTTTGCCAAATTGAAAATGTTTTCATAGTCAACCGCTCACCAAGAACAGTAGAAGTCACTCTGCCTGTTCCAACACAGCTGTACAAGCAAAACAAGAGCACAGGTCTCCTCTTCCCAAGCTCTTCACACACCTCTTTGGCTTGGAAGTTTCAGAGAAAAGAGGTTATGCTTTCTCAAGAAGAACATCTAGTGATCTGTCACTAGGAATTATAGTCAAGATGTCATGTAACACAACGAGAAAATATGCTCCCTTGGAAAGCTGTTGACTTGGGCTAAGCAGAAAGGTTTGGTTATATCAGATACAAATGGGTTTTGTTTGGCTTTTTGTTTATTTTAAAGACTTCCCAGTTGGCAGGAGAAGGGTCAACATCCCAGTAGAACTACAGTGGAGATCCTAGAAGAAAGTTCTGTATCTCATCTCTAGTCATGAAAGAGCTTTGACTACAATGCAACTTTGTCATTCAGACAAAAGCAAAGAGGCTTTGTGCCACCTTGTACAGACATTTAGGAGAACCCTAAAAAACCTTCCATGCCACAGCATGGAAAGCTGACAAAGTCCAGGCCTGTGTAAAGCCCACTTCCAGCGAGAAGAGGGTACAGTTACAGGGCTCCCCCACCTCGGGCTGGTGCTGCTCTGAGGCATTCTGAACTTGGAGAAAACTAAAAAACTCCTCACACTAAGAAGGGCTGTTTGCTTCTAGGTGAAAAGGAGACACTGCTTTGATTCACTGTGGCTCCAGAACCTTCCCAGTGAACAGACCCAACAAAGTAATGAGGACACAAGGAATGTGGCTTGAGCCAGAAACAAGATGTTCTTTACAGCAAATGACTCCTACAAGCAACAGAAGGCTCAGGCCTTCTCTGGTCTCACACACACACAAAATTTCAATAAGCTCCAGTCAAGCACAGTATTTCCAGAAAAACTTGGAAGCAATCCAGGTGACTAAACTGTTTGCCAATTAAATCCTGAAGATGTTACTCTCTGCCCTTTCTTTTCAGATGTAGTCACTTTATCTATGCTGCTGGAGTGTTAATAGACACAAGAACTCTGGGATTGTAAGACAACAAATCACATACTAAGCAAAGCAAACCTTGCTTCTAGGACTCAGTTCCAACTGCTAGAGGAGCAGAGAGCTGCAAATGATCCACTGCTTATATATGTTGTTCTTTTATGCCTTGAAACACACTGTAGCTACTTGTAGGCTGCCCACAAAGGTCCTTTAAGTCAGCACACACTTGTACAGTGTACATAACAGATGTGCCTTGATATCTGGTGTCTGAAAATTCATTTACCAAAAAGCAAAGCCCCAAAAGCCCTGACAGAGCAGTTACTGAAGTCTCTAGATATGCTGATGTGAAGGAAGGAGAAGAAAAAGGGCAAGGCACCACGTGTCAAAGGGCTGTGGTCTAGGAACCTGTGGCAGACCCAGGACAGATGACACACAGGTAGCTTGGCTAAATTCAGTACTGAAGTTAATAGTTCCCAATATTTTTACTAAATGCCCTCTTTTAACCTGTATCTTCACAAACAGGAACTGCAGAAAAACACTCAGGAACAAGACCGTAGGGAAGTTCAAGTGTTTGCCTTTGCAGGGCAACTACAACACTGCCAGTCCCATCTGAAAACACCTCTGTTTAGGAGCTAACAAAGGTACCACTCAAAAGGTGGTTCAGTAAGAGCAAGGTTCAGCTTCTTACTGGTCATCTTCAGATCTCTCCAGAAAAATGGCAAAGGTGTTGGTTGGACCAGCCTAACCATCAAAGAGTAATAAATTCTGCAACCTGCTGACTAATTGAGAAGGTCCTTGGGGTTTATGTTCAAGTGCTACTTATATCCAGTGATGGGAAATGCGTGTATACCATAAGACTACCTGTGGAAGAACTCTCCTAATATTTTCTCTAATCCCAGTTTGAAACTAAGCAGAGCACATGTCAGATTTGTTGTGCTGTGATCCTGAACTGCTCTATCAAATCACACTGCAGTGATCTACAGGTGCATACCACAGCAGCTTCATGTGTCTTGATGAGAGGTGGAAGACAACCTTACCTTTAAGGCTGAAAAATTCAGATTGCATTTAAGTTTGGGTTCACTGAGCAAATGAAGACCACTTGCCCAAATCACAAGACTATTACTGCCTTGTTTTGGGAAGTAAAAGTATTTCAGATAAGGAACTGGACAAAGTCCCAGGTGTCTAGGGGCACTGGCACTAGGTATCAGTTGTCAGTCATTGTTGGTAGCAAGATTTAATAGACAATTTTAGGTCTTCAGATAATATACACTGCAGCTTAATTTTCTTCTCTCCTCTCCACAAGATTTGACTGCTGTAAGTATGACCAAAAATCTTGCTTTGAAAGAAGCATCAAGTTGGTTGAGATAGAGTGAATAGGTTTTTTTCCACTGTACAGGCTTAATAAGCTGAACTTCAGCCTCCAGAAACCTTTGCATGAACAAGCCATAACAAAAGCTCTTCTTCCACAAAGAAGAAGCCAGAATCAGTCAAGTCACAAGCAATTTGAACACTTCTAGATGCAAGTCCAAAAACAAGGCAAAGGAGCAAGACAGAGACCCATATTACTTCAAGAGTTTCAGGAAGTCCACAGCGCTGGCACTTCTGAAGTATGAAGGCTTGGATTGTGGGGCAGGAAGGAGTATTCATCAGAAAGACCCTCTAACTTGAAAGAAAAATCTGTTTGATTAGACAAAGTCACAGCTCCTGCTGCTTTGAGAACTGCCTGGTTGCTCACCTCATTTTAGGAGACTGAGACACCTAAATTTATACTGTATCTATTTGATGTGTACAAGTGTTGTTTACACTCCACTTTGCTGAAGCGAGAAGATATTTAAGTCATAACCAATGAATATTGCATGAACACTACTTAAGCAAAAAACTGAAATGTCTTTTATGACATATTTTAGTGATGCAGTATGAGTAAGAGGATAACACAGACAAGATATCCATCAGCTAAGAATATCCTTGCTAACTGATGCCCTAAAATAGTTCTTAAGGAACAGCCACAAGCACAGCCAAGTCTTGCTGTAGCTTTACTTGGTTTCACTTTTCTTTGAAGAAAAAAGGAAACCTGGATTTACTAACAAGGAGAATGTGCAGATATCCACAGTTCACTGTAACAGGCCAAGG
Organism: Pachyramphus minor; assembly: GCA_013397135.1. NCBI lineage: Eukaryota > Metazoa > Chordata > Aves > Passeriformes > Tyrannidae > Pachyramphus > Pachyramphus minor. The sequence goes on along the minus strand of VYXB01004996.1, from coordinate 1,501,744 downwards.
TGTCTGGCCTAAGGCAAATGAAAAGTTTCCTGATATGACAATGCACCTTCGCTACAATAGTTAATTATTGCTTTATTAAACCAAAACCCCACCTCTCCACTCTCCTGAAGTTCAGGGACAGGACAGTCCAGAAGGCTTGTTCCCCTGTACTACCAGACTGAAGTCTTGCTGCTTGTTTCACCCTTTAGCTATAAATTAAAGTGCCTAGAACACAGACCAAGGCTGAAGCAATAAAGTGCTGATGTGGGAAATGTGACAAGAAAAGAATTTCACTGACACTGTGATAAAGAAGTCCTAAAGATGGATTAATGAAACTACAATATTGACAGAACAAACAGAAAAATAGATCTTTTTTTAACCACAAAGTTTCAGTCTCCAGATTGTCTTGGGACAACTTTCCTTCCAGGAGAAAGACTAGTCTTTAATAACCACCCTGGCACAGACCATAACAGCCATTTGAAGGAAGAGCACAAGTGAGTAGGCATCTTTTCTGCAACCAGCATTCACACCTCACTTTGCACATTAAAACTAGAAGGGGATATCTGAGTGTGGAAAAGACATTCAGCTGAGACAGAGCCCAGTGTCTTACTAGAGCCAGTAATCCTACGGCATTACACAGATATGGAAGTAGTCAGCCATGCAAAGATGTCATTTCAGTTGCACAGAGCTGGACACATCCTGCTCCCCATCAAATGTAAGGCAAGTCATGTCTGAAAACCATTTGATGCTCTGAATGCTAAGGGGAAGAATTTTGATATTATTTATCATGACATAAGGTAAAAAAAAAAATCTAGAGAGATACACCCCACCCCCCTACCAATTAATGCCTAAGAGTACATTGCTCTCCATGAAATATTCTTTCAAACAGATCAATCTCATGGAAAAATCCTGCAGATTCCTGATCATGGGTTTCCATTCAGAAGCCAGAGCCAGCCCTGGGTCAAACAAAGAATCCAGTACTGAAAAGATGACTGCATTTAAAGAGAGGCAAAAAAATGACAAGGTGATTGATCAGGTCCTGAAATGAGAAAATGTTTACACATAGAAACATTAACCGGCATTATCAGGCTGCAACTCTTCTCTACTTGGAGTCCCAGTATAAAGCCACCCCAAACCACAGACAGCTGAAGCACAGAAAATTGAGTATTTTTAAAGTGATTCACTTGTGCAAGTGCATTCCTAGGAACTACAAGGTTTCCCTTGAGATGGAGCAAAGCTGAAACTCCACCTGCAGTCAAGCATCTATTTTTCCAAGCCATGTTGTAGTGGCTCACAGACTGAACATTTACTGGCTTGTGGCTTAGTACAGATATTTTCCAGCACCAGAACAGGGGACAGAGCCACAGTTACCTGGTCATTTATACTTAAACAAATGCTGCAGATCAAATTTTTGACCAGCAGGTTAAGAGATTTTGACATTTGAAACTTCTGTTATATTAAAGCAAGCAATCTTTAGCTCGGTACCCCTGTAACAAGCCACAGTCAGCAACCTAATTCTTCAAGCAGAGGAGTAAGGTACAAACCCAAGTGACTATACACCCAAAAATGCTCTGACCAGATATTAACCTCTGCTTTAAACTCCACTTCGGAGAAAACATTGTGATCAAACCCCAGCCATAGGACATCAAGGAGAATGGAAACCTGAAGCAGCAGGTGAGGGAACAAGATGTTCCCAAAGGGGGAGATATATTGAAGTGATACAGTCTTTGGGTCAATTACTCCTGGGCAGACATGGCCTGCTCTGCATCCGAGCAGTGAGGCTTTGTCTTCTCCCACTGGCAGATGGCATTGGCATACTGTACCACGAGCTTATCCATCCAGGTAAGAGGTTCTGGGAACAGTACAGACCCCTCAAAGAATCCCAGGTGACCTCCATGAAGGGGCAGAACATGCATGACATTTTCTTTTTTCTCTGTAAAACAAAAGGAGACAGAAGGTTCCAGGAGGTTAACATCTTTGAGCTGAGAATAAACCATCTCAAGTTGACAGAACAAGAAGGCTGCCCAAGAAATGCTGCTGGTCAGACCCTTACAGCAATACCTCTAAGGTTCAGAGAATGCACATTCTTTAACAAATGAACATCTTTAACTCACATCCACTGGAACTAGGACTGTTGCATCACATCAAGCTGCACTAAGCTCTGACAGTGCATCAGCCATCTTGTTTCATGGATACTGAAAAAAAAACCCTGTGCTTGCTCCTCTGCTCACAGCCTTCAACCAGGAAAAGAACAGACCCTATTTCCTTCCCTGTGCACCCACTCTTTGTGTGATGAAGCAGCAGCAGCTCCCCCTTCTGAGCTAATACAGATAATTTCCCTTTTTCCTTGTCTGAAGATAGCTCAACTCCTTTCAAGAGAGAGATCTCAGTCTACTGCCAAGTGACACAGCCATTCACACACTTTCCCTCTTCCATCATCAAAGGGGAGTGTTTATCTGTGCTTCTTTGAGACTGTCACTATCATCCACCTTTCTATTAAATCCCAGTGAGGAATGAAGACATGAGGAATCATTTTTTCCATCCAAGAATATAACCTGGATGTCACCTGCTGGCAATCAACACAAGCCAAAAGAGCAGAGTGGACTAGAGTTCTTCCCTGCTCAAGGTTAGCCTTGCTAGTTCTAGCAACTGTTGATTTAAGGAGGCTTAGCACACCTCCCACAGCATTACAGACATCAGGAGGAAGTCCAGATGCTTTGAGATGGTGAATCATGATGTGATAAGCAAGATGCAGGTGCACAAATATGCACAGCTGGAGGAGACTGCTTCAGCATACCTGAAAGAGCTCTTGGAATTGACAGAAGACTCTCATGGACAAGAGGGTCATCAGCAGCATTAACCAGCAGAAGAGGAACATAGATCTGCATCAAGAAACATGGCATAAAAGGAAAAAAAAAAAAGTAAGGGGTTGGTATTTGAATGTCAATCTACCAACTGAAGTAGTATCTTCATTTAATTCAATTAAGACATCTTATTTCAGAGTTAATTTATTTCCCCCTCAACTCAATTGTAAGAAAGAGGCCTGGGTGTATCAGAGCAAACACAGATCAAGTCCCCATTCTCAGAATCCAAATAGCTACACCCTTTTTTTGTTCTGCTTTGCACATCAGGCAGCTAGTGCCTGGTCTGTTATGAACACCTTGGTTAAAGTCCAGGAAACTCCCTTGGAACATCTCCATCCTTTGGTTCACCAGAAAGGAGAGGAATTAATCTCAGTTCTACTTCTGCAAAACTCTGCTCTACTTAGCATCTGCCTGCCAGGTAGTATCCTGAGTCTCTTCCACTGTATCTAGTAAACCTTTCTTCCTGGAAACCACAGGCTCTGTGCCACCACTCATTTCCCACCTTATCCTGATGCACTAGGAGCAGCTCAGCTGACCACATGGCTTTATCCAGATCACTTGGGTGCTACTACCTACCAGAATTATAACCTGGTAAGAGCCCAGAGCACTTACCCCCAGTATTAGAGGTTGCAAGAACTGAAATCCCAATCCAATATACTGTGCCTGATTATTTCTGAAAATCCCAGCTAAGACAGCTGTGTCAGGTATCAACAACAGAAGCCACAGAGTATTTTCTCTCCAGTAGGAAAACGAAGGTACAAGAGCTTACCGTGTGCAAGTACTGCAGGCAACTTTCCTTTTCATAGTATTCCTTCAGTGAGCTGTAGCCATGGAACTTCCTGAAATAGAGCAGACTGTCATTGCAATCATCTGCTTCTAGTACTGATGTGACTGTTACTTTCAAGGGAGGACATATATGCAGAAACAGGAATGATGCCTCAATTTTCAGAGAATTTTTTAATACCCAGTGTCTTTGCAAAACCCACCTTTGGCATTACATGCCTTTATGCTTTCTGTGCTTACTCAAACATTGTGAGAGCATGGGAAAGTTAAAAATGCAAGTTGAAAACTAGCAGCCTTCAGGGCATTTCTTTTAAAGTATGCCACTTCACTTAACTGTATATGTAGAAAAAAGAAAAAGTTATGATCTCGTTCATCTTTTCCTGAAAGCCTTTTCAAATACAACCCCATCACAGCTTATGAAGCTCAACTATACTTGACAAACCCCTCAGAATTCAGTAAACCTATAGTCAAGTGCCCTTTTTTTACCTAAGAGACAACATAGGTATGTTGGGCCAAACAAGTAGGGAGATTTCCCTCTCAAGGAATGGCAGCCAACAGTACTTCAAGTTTGCCAAAAGTGTTATAGCTGACAGCTATATATAAGTTTACAGCTTCATTTTGGAAAGGTGTCATTGCCTGATACAGAACATGCTGTGGTATGGACACTGCCACTTAAGGTGCTGTGGTGGTGTTAAGGACACAGGCAATAACAGGCTACTGCTTGATAAAGCAGAGAACTTAGTTGTCATATTAACACATAAATTAAGTTGTATTATTTCAACCAACCCTAATATGTATTGAGAAGGCAGCAGTGTTTTTTGGGGAGAAGGTTCTTTTCAAGATTCAAACAGAGCTAAGGAAATCCATGAGCAGTTCTGAGATGCTTTCCATATTCCACTTTTTCTTTTTCCTCTAGAGCACAGCAGCAGAGCTGGCATCTTCCTACATTATTGAAGGCTGCAGGTTCAGGTGTTACTGATAAAGACCTCTGGAATTATTTTAAAGAAGCAGTGACTGTCAATAAGGTTTTTTTTTCCTGCTAAGTTTTCTTCAGTGTGGAGGTAAGTAAGAATTTGAAGTTGTGTTCAGTGTATTTCAGCAGATTCCTACAGGCACAGCAAGGAGCATGCAACAGCAATACTGGGAAGAGCAGGTACTTTCAGAATTCTATAGAGGAGCAGAGAATTGTCCCTCATACCTCATCACATTATCATCAATCTGCATAAGGGATGTTGCTGTATAGAGCTTGCTAAGGTCAGCATCTGACAGGCTTTGTGGCTTCTTCATGTTATCTCCAAAAAGAACTTGCCTGAAAGAGTAACATCAATAATTACAACCAAATAACAAGAGGGCAGCAGGACCTGTTTCAAGGACAAGGAAGTCTACCAGATCTGACAAGACTAGAAATGGGCCACATATACATGAGGCTTTCTTGGGAACAAGAACAGTATTTGTCCACTTGCCTTTGCACCAAGACATAACAGAAACCCTAGCAGCTTCCTTAGAGAAAAAAATGTTGTCCTGATATACTGAAAAACTGCATGAGGGGGCCTCTAAAAACAATCTTCCCAGAACAGAAAGTGCTAAGGGTATTTGGAATAGAGGATGCATATTAGAGGGAGGGTTCTTTGGCTTCAGACCAAGCCTGTGGGTGGTTTGGGCGAGAGCATGAGCAATCCTGGGCATAGAATCTCCTCCACCATCTGGTCCTAAAGCCCCTCAGCACAGACATCAGCCCAGCTCACACAACAGAAATTACTTGGGGCATTACCTTAGCAGAAAGCTATTTACTACAGACACTTGTCATAACTAATTATTGCCCCCAGGAGAGAATGTTTCTTTACCAGAACAAACTTCTCCCCAAATAAACAGAAAAAGCCACAAGTTGGAAAGGGTTTTTATTCCCTTTCAGAGGCAGCTGCAGGGCAGAGCAGGAGGGAGGCTAGGTTTGATTTGGGGGCAGCCACCGAAGAGTACAAGTGATTATGGAAAAAATTTACTTAACATACTTGCCTTCAAGCCAGCACCAGCTTTTTCTTGGTTACAAATTTAAGTACCTTTTAATGGGAGCTTACCTAACTTCAGATGTTAAATTTGGTCAAATTGTCTAAATATTTGTAAATCTGGAATGAATTATGTAGATCATCCTACACCAGCTGCCTTAACTTCTACAAGTGTTTCATACTGCACAGGAGTGTAAACAAAGAACCAAAAGTTTGAAGTGACACATGCTCTTAATTCAGTGGGTCTTAGGTATTCCTCTCCTTTCCTCTCCAGTCAGGCATGGATGAGGTACTTTCTTGCCCTAGAAAGTACCAGCCAGAGAACTTTTAGTGAGGGAAAACAACAACATTGAGTATGTCATCTGTTTAGTACACACATTCCTTTGTTATGTGAGAGACATGGATCGCAACAGCAGCACTTGCACTCCAGGAACAGCAGCATGAAGTATTTTGCTGGCTACAGGCTCTTTCTAGAGGAACAGCTAGAAGCCAGAGCTACAGGTTTGACTATTTGCTTATTTGATAAGCAGCAGCTCCATACAGTAGATCTTGAAGATTAGTCCTACCTCAGGTAGGTGGCAGAACAAGAGGCTCCTTGAATAGGGAATTCTTTGGCTAGAAGTGAAACAGATGCAGAATACTCGACTTTGAAGTCTAATCACAATGTTTTCCTGTGCTTGTCTTGTTTATTCATTGAGCAAGTTTTTAGAGAAGACAAAAAGACAACAAGACAACAAAGCCTTTCTTCCAACACAAGGACCAAAGCTTATTTGTATATTTTATAGTACACTACTGAGGTTGACACAGGCTCCCCTTCTCTGTTGGTTCATCTAAAGACCAATCGAAGAACATTCAAATGTCCTATTTTAAAGGACCAGGAAGACAAATGCAGGATAGCAATTGACCCAATCAATACCATCAGTGTAAGTGATGTACTGCAGCACCTGTGAGAAAGGATGATCTTTTTCATGTTGTCTGCCATGAGGAAGTTATAAAATCTTCTACAATGGTCCCACTGCATGAAGGTCTCCTGTGCCCTAGAAAAAAAAAAAAAACCAACACAGTGCAGAACAAACAAAGCTGTTAATGGAGATCTTGAAAGATCAGATTAATACACTGTTAACATCTTATGGCAGCTTGGAGGCTATGTAAACAAACCTCCAGGCCTTCCCCGCCACAGCTTAACCTTTTCCAGGAAATGACTTCCACTTTGATGAAGTTTGTTAGTATCAGAAAACAGATCTGCAGTCTCATCTTGCACAATGAAATTAGAAGTTTTGATAAGGGTATTTAAGAGCCATCAATCAAGATCCAAAACACTGACAAAGTATCCCTTTGCAGGAGTTGAATATAATTTACATAATGGGACTACCAAGGAAAGGGCCAAAACCCATTGCTGAACAGCGTTGCCTATTGTGTGTATAGCTCTGCAGAGGAAATAATTTGTGCAGATGTTTCCAATACATATAGACAGCTTCTTTGGCAGGAACTGTAAGAATAAATAGTAGCTGCAGCTGCAAGTATCATCTGAATTCTCTTTACCTTTTCTCAAAGCAGAATAGCACTTCACAGCTTATCTGTTGTTAAAACAGAATTAAAGCCATCCAGAGTTCTGTGAGCTCTGCCAGATACCAGCACTCCTTTGCTATGCAGGGTCATGGGCAGGTTAGAGCTTTACTCTTCACAGGGTTTGCTGTTACTGAGGAAACACACTATCATTTACCCAGCGACTGAAGAATGCTGGGAGCAGTTTCAGCTACTGAAGCACTTTACCACTTAAACATTAACATACTACAAGAACTGCAGCAGATTTAGCACGACCTCCCAAGCTACAACCAGCAAATCCCCTACCAGAGCAAGAACAAGCTGTTTTCTTGTAGTTAGTAATACGTGAGTATAGAATTTCTTAAAAAAAAAAATAACAAACAAAAACGAAAACACCAAACCTTCCATATCTTTTTATCTAGCCAGACTATACCTACCACATTTATGCCAGGGCAGGGGAATGAAGGAAGACAGGACAACGCACAAAACACTTTCCTAACCTATTAAGTTATTACAGGACCTTTGAAATTAAAGCTACTACATTTCCCTGCAATTTTTGTGGTGTACAGCAGTACTCCCAGTATGAAGAGCTGTAAGCATTGGAAAAAAAAACCAAACCAAATCACAGGCAGCTTTCCCATATTTTGAGGACTGCCCAGGTTTTAAAGCTGAGGTCTCTCCCCACAGCCTGTAGCTATGGAGATGATGCATTCCACAAGATCAAGAAGCAGAATCAAGCCTGTGCAGGCAGGGATTAAGGAATAAGGAGACCTGTCCCTGTTTAGCCTCGGGGAACACATTCCCCAGACTCTGTTAATTCACTAAACTAAGAGTCTCATTCTTCTGGCAAATCTTAGTATTGCTCTTGCTCTGGAAAGGCTTTCCTATTTGAGATCCCTTGCTCACCACCACTTTTTTCCTTCCCTTCCTAAAGGTTATTTGGGGGATAAAGGCTGGACTAATCAATATAAGAAAATGGAATTGTAAACTAACTGGTCATGTCTACCAGGGTAATCCACTTCCATGTAGCCCAGAAGGCTGAAGCCAGCTATTTTAATCTACCAGACCAAGCCCAGGAAGGCTAAGGCTTAACCATTTACACGAAGGTGCTTTGTCCCTCCTTCCCTCCCACTTCTATAACCAGGGCACAAGGCCTTCCCTCTCCTGTCTTTTGCTTAGTAGATGCTGCTTTCCCCTAATTCTTCAGCTAATTAGCACTTAAGGCAGCATAAGATATTAAACAGGGAGACAAGACCTGAAAAGCCTTCCTGCTGGCTGACCAGTAATAGAGAACAGATGTTTTATGACAAGAGGTTTGCTAGGAAATGTTTACCCAGCAGGTGGAGGCAAGAGCTCAGTAATCCACACTACCCACCCAATACTTGCATTAAACTCAGGGAAAAAGAAGAGCTGTTTTTCCACACAAATATCCAAGTGAAGTATTGTTAATCAGGTTGTCCTTGCCCTGCATGCATAACACCATTACTCTCAACATCATTTTGCAGACCAGAAATACAATTGCATAACTGCACAAGATGAACGAAGTGGACCTCAGCCAGATGTTATTCCTGCAAACCCTGTCTGATGGCTGCAATTAAGGAGCTGGCTTCAAAAGGATGCTGTGTACTCTTATGCCAGAACCCCAGGACAGCTAAGAACATTTTACTCAAAACAAAACAGAACAGCTGTTCCTGCAGCATCTGTTCAGATTTTAAGGGTGTGAACTAGCAGCAGATTATCTATATTTTAGCAATAGTCACATCTCACCTCAAAAGGTATTAGGTATGCTGGAATATTATATGTACAAACTTCTACTCACATCTTAATGTTTCCAGAAAAGCTTTTTATTTTTACCTGTAAGAGCCTAATTCAAAAAGGTGTCTTCAGACTGGTCCCTGTACAGGCAGAGCATCCAGAGTTCCAGCCACCTTGACCGGGCTGTGAGGCCAAATTCCATAGCAAGCCCCTCACAGGTCTGCCAGAGTTTTCACCATTTTTATCAATCCAAAGGACCACAAACCAAATACCTGAGTCTCAACAGCCCCTCTTACCTTGTAAATAATCTCATGGCTCAAACTGCAGTTAAATTACTGTAAAGTCAGATGCACCTTAGTAGTTGTCCAAGTGTATAGAAAGTAAAAACTGAAAACAGTTGCTTAGCCAGTTACACTGGCTTCATTAACTGTGCATCCAGATGGAACTAAACAATGAAGCCAAAAAACTATTATGAACCATAGGATACTTTTCAGAGTGATGAGACAGTGTAAACTATTGCTTGCAAACATGGCATCAGCTCAGCCCCTGGTCACAGTGCCCAGCCTGCCTGTCTAATTACAGCAGGACTGCACAGGGAATGCCTCCTCTAGGGACACTGTAGCATCATAAGCACAGCCCAGAAGCTTTCAGCATATACCTGGCCAGGTACAGAAAACTTGTTTGCACTGCTGACAAGAAGCTTAAGGCTTTCAAATCAACAAAGCTTCAGCTGCTCCTTCAGGAGGGTGGCATCCTGCACACTGCAGTCTGTCAGACCAGGTCAATACAAGAGAAACATACATCTTCACTTTGCCCTTCCACATGTACCCCTGCCAAGGATCTGCATTCCCAGAAGAGGCCAGCATGGAGAAGCTTCCAGACCCACCTCAGTGCACTGTACCCCTGGCACACACTGACACAGCACAGGACTCGTTCCTGGTTGGCCTGGCTCTCTCCCAGGTATTTGCACACTATGTTTCCACCCAGGCTGAAGCCCACAACAACCAGCTGGGTCTGAGGGTAGGTCTTCTTGATGTAATTCACCATTGCACCAAATTCCCAGGTGCAACCTAAAAAAGAAGGACAAAGTTAAAGATTCATCCTCTAACATACTTAAATTCCCACTCGAAGCTTCAGTTGCGTGCTTTGAGTTCAGCTTCTTACCCTTTCTGACTTTTCAATAGCCTTAAGGTTTTAAAAGCTCTGATTCACACATGTGTTCATACATCTGTTTAAGTCCTGTGGAGCTTAGCTCATGCTTAGTTCTGAGAGAGTGCCAAAGTCAGATGAAATTTATGCGCTTAAAAATCATGGCAGCAGCTGACGTGACAATCAAAACTCTTCCTTTCTAAAACAGCCTAAAAAGCAGAGTCCAGCAACTCCGGGCTTGACATTACAATGGAAGAACACCACACATCATTACCTTCCTGAGGCAGTTCACCCCTTCTGGAGTGGGCTATCTGGAAAGCAGTTTGCTCCTTTGCTTTTAGCAAGACTGTCATGGACCCCTAAATCCCTATTGATGCAGGAAGGGGATGGAAGTGCAGAGTTGGCTTGTCAGGAAGAGCTCTCAATCAGACTCCTGCAGAGCCTGATAAACAGATGCTCTCTGGAATCAGGGGGAAGGGTTTCAGCAGACACACAGCCCTTTGCAACCACCAAAGAGGTAAAGATACTGAAGCTTTGTAAAGGACACACGGGGTATCCCCATGTTTAGGAGTCATAAATTCACTACTATGTGGTGAATTTGTCCAGGATAAATCCTGAGAGTTGAGATTCTACCCTGTACCAACCAAGTTGTAGCATCCTTGCTAGACATCAGACTTGAGCTTTATCTAGCTCAAGATAGAGTAGACTCCAAACACCAGGGTTTGTATTTGTTTCAAGTGGAACAGCAAGCTCCTGGCTGAGCAATCCAGCAGGGCTTGGGTTCCTTTGTGGACATTCTTAATGAGCAATTTTCCTCAAGACAACGAAAGCTGCATTGCTCTGGTTTCCTCTGGAAGAAGCCAGCAGTCAAAACACTTTATAGTGTTTGACCTTCACAATTTCAGGGCAGCTCAGAAATCCAAAGCTAAAATAGCAACAGGACAAGCTTGATGTAGAGGCTGGGATTCAGTGAATCCCAAATTTAGGCTGGAGGATTCAGTGAATCCCATATTTAGGTTACTTGCTCCTCAACAAATATGTCTGGAATACAGCAAAGCAAGGAGGACACTTATTTGGGTTGGAGGCAGAGTAAAGCCTGCTCATGGGTCTTGCTGGCACTTTACTTAAAAAGCAACTCTGCCAAGTGATTTACTCTCTTACTCAAAGGAAGTGCTAGGCATTCCTTGCCTTTTTCAAGGTTATAAAACACTCAGACAGGTATTCCTCAAGAGATGCACAACAGAGTAACTCCCTAAGGCCTAAAGCAAGTTCTGAACTTTTGTCAAAGCGACTGCTTTAATGAGGACAAGCTTAGTTTTCAAGACATGGTAGGCTTGCAGCCATTAACAGCCTAGGGCCTTAGTATAAATGAAGTCACTTTGCATTCCTTAAGTTTTCCAAAGAGTAGATTTAATAACTAAAACAAGCAACTAAGCATTATAGCCTATTTGACTGCCAGACTCAGAATCTCAAATCACAATATTTCTATTTTGACAATTTAATTGCTCAAGGTAACTATTTTAACTGTTAATCCAAACTCTAAGCAGCATTTGTTGTAGTCATTTGAAAACCTAGCACAAGTCTGGTAAACCCACAATTGACTCCTGACAGTATTCCTATAGATATTTACAGTAAAGAGGGACACAAGGGTTCAGGAGAGTTCAGGAACAAGCAGATTAAGTCACAAGCAAAAAGGCCACATTCTACCAAGGTGACATTACTCATTAATGGGACAGTTAAGACTAGCTGTGGTCACCCTTAACACTGTTCCAAATCCTTTATTTCTTTTAATTTCTAGCTCAAGAAAGACTTCTTACTCAAGGTGAGAGCCCAAAATCATTGCAGTTAAGCACTACCACTTCTGTGGCTTTACTGTCATACTCTAGAACTGTTCCTGTTTCTTCACACTGTGTTACATGCAGGGCTAATCCTCCTAGGATAGAAATGTACTGCCTGGATGGACTGGTACAAACGCTTCTCAGGTCACATTTTACAAAGCCTCAGAAGTAGAGTTTATCATTTAGAGACAGATTTGTTTCACAATCCACTAAACTGGCAATTTCAGCATCTCTAAAATCATTTCAGCAGGCTTGTGGTAGACCTAAGTTCTTTTCCAGAAGTTTTCAAAAACAGAACATGTGTAAGAGCTGGCAGAAGAGCCAAGAAAAGGTGAATTCAATATTATTAGCCTCCCCTCCTCCTCCCAAGTAAGCTCAGTTTAGTTCCTAGGAAGCAGTATGAAACTATTACCCTCATTTGGGTGCAGCAGTTGTGTTATCCCAAAGGAGGCTGATCAATGCCTGGAAATTCCATAAGCCTGAAAGTAAGCCCCCCCAGGTGGCATGAAATACCTACCGTATGTGAACATTCGTGGAGAAGTGAGCTCGATGTTTGGTAAGGCTCCCAAGTGGTTCAGGACAGCACATCTGTACCCATTTTTTTGGGCATAGTCGACAAAGGTGCGGATATACTGCTTCTCACTGTGGTTGGCAATCCCCGGGCAGATCACCATCGTGACATCCTCTGTGCACAGAGAGAGGGAGGGGAAGTTAAGTAAATATCACTTCATGCAAATGAAGAGGCTCAGAAGGTTTCCATTCCAGATCCGTGGGAAACCATCTACCACAAGCAAGCTAAAATTCCTACTAGTCTGCCAAAAATCCCGTACAGGACTGGAGACCAGCAGCTCCAGCACTACAGATGTGAAAAAGTCATTCATGTTGTGGGAGATGAATGGCTTTTAACTTCAGGGAAAGCTGAGCAAACAGTTCTACAGCCTCTGCCTGGAGACCAAGAGTATATTCGTCCCTTTGATGGACATTTTTGACATTACACATGTTCTGCCTTCTGACAGCCTGCTGTGACTGTGATGCGTGTGGAAGCTGTGGAGCCCAGTGCTCATTCATGCACCAAGTAGACTGGTTATGCTATTTTCCCTCATTTCCCTTCCAGAGCTGGGTCTAATACAGATCTATCTTTGAAATGAAGCTTTGCTAAGCACAGACATTTTGATCAGCTGACATTAACCATCATCTACTTTGTGGCTAATCTAATGATATTTGATCTGCTGACACTGCTCACTACTTTAACAAGATATCATTTCATCAGTGAAGAAAGTAATTGTTGTAATTCAAGCAACCACAGTAAATTATGTTCAGGATTAGCATATGCTCTTCAAATTAGCTACCACTCTCATGTGCAAAGCTGCAACATTACCAGATCTAGCCACTGAATTTTTGCCTCATTAGAAAAGCATTGTTCAAATTCTCTTCAGCTACAAAGGAAACAGTAACTGTTCTAGTGCAGCATCATACATGACGATCTCAACACCAACAATTAAACAAGCAATCTGCTTTTTCTGAAGGCCAAATGGGAGTCACAGGCTCTATCCTCATCCATCTCCCAGAGCACAGAATCAAGGTTAGCAGCCAGCAGCTGTTTGACTGACCTCCAATGCAGTGCTCAGACCGTGGCTCAAAGAGATCAAACGTGGCTGTTGCTCCATCTGGCATTGTGAGGTACTTGCGAAGTCCATATGGATGTGGTGATCTCACTCTCCCCATTTTTCCATAAAGGGCAGTCTGGATATGTCCACTCTTTCCCCAGATCAAGGGTGGAATGTACCTGAAAGGCAGTAATTTAATTGCTTACCCTTGCTGTGTTAATGATCCTTTAAGAACAGATAAGCACTCCCATAACAATCTCTCACCAGTTACCAAATATAGTAACAGATATGGAATTGTTTTTGCTATGACTGAACTGGCAGCAGTGATCTTTGCAGCCTTACACAAGGGGAGAGACCAAAATGCCCTCAAAGCTGAAAAAACAGCACTGATAGCAGCAGCAGCAGCAGCCAAAACCCTGACATTCCTCTATATTGAGATGTTAGAGGCACAAATGCTTCTCAATAAATACACAGAGGCCTTGTGCCTCAGTGAGATTGGGACTCCATGTTGCCAGCCAACCCAAGTGACCCCTAGAACTGTAAAGTGTTGTAAATCTGTTTTAATTGAAACACTGAAGCCTGCTGGGTTGAGCCACATGACCTTGTGTAAGCACTTACCCGTACAAGCTAGTAGCAGAAATGACAGGATTCACAGCAAGTTTTAGAAAATGGAAAGCCCCAAGACTTGCTGGTTGGGACCATTTTACACATAACTGCTTTACTAAGTTAAGCAGAGAACACAGGACAGGTTTATTTTGCCTCTCAGAACTAGGTAAATTTGGGACAGTTTTAAGAGACCCATTCAGAACTGGCCAAGTTTTATTAAATAATAAATCCCTTTCAATAAGAGAGGTGATTCCACCAATTATTTTTTCTATCAAGGGTATATTAAAGCTAGGTGACAAAGCAGATTGTCTTTTCCCAGCTTACTGGCCCTCAAAATAATATGTGAGAAACATAACAGTGAGCTGGAAAGCATTGAAGGCTTAGTTATCAGGTTTTTTTAGTACAAGCAGAGCTGCAAGTGGTATAACAGGAAGCATACTGTGCCCTACACCACCACCATGTGGGCAAGTCACCTGGCCACTCAGCAAAGGAGACTGAGCTGATGCCTTGAAAAAGACAGTTACATCAGCTCTGAACAGGAAAGCATGAATGATTTATTGTTTAGAACAGCAGTCCCAGGGGACACGCTTCCAATCAAGAAACTGTGGTCTCTGCTACACAAAGCAGGGTATCCAGAAGAAGCTTTAGAGCTGCTGCTACCACCCAGCATCCTGAGAGATTAGCAACTCCCTCCTTGTTGTGTTTAGGGCTTCCTGCAGTTATTCCCTTTGACTTCTTGAGACCACATGAAGCAGAGATCATGTTCTTCCCTGTCCACAGAAAACTAGGCATCTCAGGACTCAAATTTACTTCTTAAGCCCATAATCCACTAGAATGTGACTGAAACCTTACCTTTGTGCTCTGATACTACCTACTCACACAGTTGGACCTTCCCCATGCCAACTCCTATGTGTCATATCCGCAACTCCCTAGTCCCCCGCACATTCCTTAAAGAGACTTCCTATAAAATAAGAACTATTTAGGCTTGTTTAGCAAGACAAGAGTGGCAGTGTTCTCCTTCTCCTGTTCTCTTCTCTCATCTATGAGGGAGACTTCTTACAGTCAAAGCACCACAGCAGTTCACTGTAGTTTCACGCCAACTTTTGAAAGTGCACTTCCCAAAGAAACCCAAAATAGATTCCTGTAGAAGCAGCTACCACTTCAATAAAGGTGAGCATCAGCTGGCATCTTCTGCAGCAACCTCGTAAATTGGCTCTCAATGCATCTTGGATTTCACTCAAGTAAAAAGCTCTTCAAAGGATCCATGCAAGGCCAGTAGCACTAACCCTCTTCTGTCAGCCCAGCATCTCTGCACTGGGTCTTGCCAGGCACCACATGCAGCTGTGCAGATTCCTAATGATGGGGACTGTACAAGCTCATCCTCTGAAATAGCTGTTAGAGGTAGAAAGCAATCAGTGGATCCATTCTCACAATTCAGAGTAGATATCCATTGGAATAATGCAGTCAAACTGAGTCAGACTGCACAAGAACCACAGGTGGTTCTGCTCAAGTCACATACAGCTCAGCAAAGGGGCTTTGAACACAACTGTTATGCCAGATACACTGCTCTCCTAACTTAAGGAAAAACAGTGGTTTCACCCTAGTTGTTCCCTTTACCACCAGTTCAGGTCAGGAGCCATGCTCCACACTACACTGTGCTTAACTGCATTTGTATTCTTTCCACAGACACCCTTTACAGATGGGGTTTGCTGGCAGCTTTTGAGTGGAGCTGACAAATACAACCTATAATAAGAATTTGTGGCTCTTTTAGAAGAGACTCAGACATCAACATTTTTCATGGTTTCCAACCTTGGGTTAAGCATATGCATTGGAAAGTTTTGGCAATTCTACTTCCACACAGTGCTTTTCAAATCAAAGATTATCCTAAAACCTTACCCTATAGGGCTAACAAGAAAGCAATTTCTCCAGCTACAGCACCTAAGCTATACAGCTGTCACTGATTACTGCTACCATCTTGACAGAAAAAAGAAAAAGCCAAAAATCAAGGATCTCTGCAAGCACAAAACCTTTCCTCATGTTTAATCTGCAGTTCAGTTTCCAGCTATAGGTTACAGTCATCCATTGGAAGAGATGCAGCAGCAGATACCACAGGATGTTGTTAGAGAGGAAATTAGAAGTCTTCAAAGACTCACCACTACTGCCAGAGTTTAAATTAAGACAAAAGGCTTCAAGCATACTGCTTACCAGTCTGCCTCCTGTGGTTTCCCTGGGGAAAGAGACCCTCAAACCTGACTTTGAATAACCCAACTGGAGGTTACCTAAGCACTGATCTGCAATAACTCAAACCTTTATGCTACTTTTACAGGCAAACAGCACATGCAGTTTTGTTGATACATTCTTCATTTAAGGCAGGAATCCCTGTGAGTATCCATAATGGACAAATGATACCTACAGTTTACACATCTCACTCAAAGCTTAAACTGTGTGAAGCCCTATGGACAAGGGAGCATTCACTGTTGCTCCCTTCAGAGTGAACAAGTGTTTGAGCATCCTATGGACCAAGTAAAATGCTCAGCTTATCTTTTATGATGCTAACTCCAGTCAGCTGCTTAAGCCTCACACTGCCTGCAGCAAAGATGGCTTGTGTTAGTCATTCTGCATGAAACTGCACTCTCAAACAAATATTTAAAGGTCAAGACTCAGCATGAGTAATGTACATAGTACTCTGATGCAGCTTTGTTACTCCTATTTAGTAATACTTAAGCACATTAAGTGTATTTCTACAGTTTGCACTTTGTTTTAAAGCAGTTAAAGCTCTGAAATACATCCCAGTGTTGAGCAGCAGCTTATCTCACCAATATTTTTGTTTAGGTCCATCAACCTTTAAGCAACAGGCTTGTTGTGAGGCAAAACACATCCCTTAAGTATCCGGGCTCCAGGAGATTGAACACCAGGGAGATTGAACAGGGAGGAGGAAAGAAGTTGCCCAGATCATACAGATCTTGCATTATCAGGGAAAAACTAAGACCAATTAAAGTTTACCTTACCAGACTGATGCAAAAACAAGCAGCTATTAATTACTTTTGTTTACCAAGACAAGCTGCCAATCTAACTACTGTAAAATCCAATAAAGCCTTTACAGTGATTTGTCTCTGAATTCAGGTAAAATCTGTCCTCAATTAAAGACAAGGTATCCTAATCTATAGCAGAATCAGACATACGATCTGTCTGTTGCACTTTCTGTTGACCCTCCATTTTGGCAATGGATAAATCTATTTTGGAAATCTTCCTGTATGTGACTTCTATGCCTTTCAGTGAGACAAAGTCTACAAGAACTTTCAAGACCAAGTACTGAGCTTGATGGTGCAAGACTGTACAGGACTGAAAGATTGGACATCTTTTTATACAGGGTTTGTGTGGACATTCAGGTTGCATTTACTTAAAACCATTCAAAGAGGAAAGCACAGAAAGAACTCTTCAGCCATGAAGGTGCACAATACCACACTGGTGAGGGAAAAGATTTGCCAGGAATCATGCAAAAGCCTTCACCCCTCTGAAAAGACAGATCACATAAGACAAAATTTATTTAAGCCTATTATGTGAGAAACAGTTCCAGAGACATTGTCATACTCAACCCAGCTGAAAAAAATCCCAGTGCTGATAGCAATAGCTAGCACAGATTGTTTTGTAGTGAAGCCAACATTCCTCATGGCAAACAGCTGAAAAAAGATGCTCCTCCAAAACAACATCCTGCAGTCAAGAAGATCATGTACTCAGGGTACTCTTCTTCTGGTTTACCTTAACAAAACAAGCTCAACAGGATGCAACACAACCATGCAGACTGAGCAACTAAGTCATATTCAGTCTGAGGAGCGTTTGAGCATTGCCCTTCAGATTTTATGCTAAAACTATCACTACTGCTAAATTTAACCATGTCTTTCAAACAAGGGCCCTTCACTCAACAGCAGCTGGCTTCCCTCCAGCACTGATAATCAGCAGAAACAAGGAAAGTGTTCAAAGACTTCAACTCCTCTATGTCTGCTATAAACCAAAGTGGTTTTGAAAAGCAGTGTATTGTAGAGATTACTCCAGCACAGCAAACTTCCCCCTATGGAGATGACTCACTATGTATTCCTCAGTATCCTGTTCCAGTGAAGCAGCTCACAGATGTACAGGAGCCCAGGCCCAAACAGTGTCTATAAGCAGCGTTTTCACTCTTCTGCAACAGTGACAGGAGCTGAGCAGCCAGCTGGGTGGTGAACAGCACTGAGGAACACCACTTGCCAAGACCTCCACACAAGGACAAGGATAATGTACCACAGTAATACAGAGAAGCATGTACTGATAAAATCCTAAGGAAAAGTTGTGTTGTGCTAGAAAAGGATATTTTTATGTCTGAAACAAAAATGGTTTCTCAGTTTGCTGCAGACCCAAAGGCTTTTAACTGACTCATTTTCCTGTTTAGATTTGGTTGCAATAGACAGCAGGGACTCTGGGTAGAGATAAATATTTGAAGCAGCTAAGTTATGTCTTCCAGTAACCAGCCCTATAACTTCCAGTAAGAGGATTCTGCAACAGAAGGCAGACAGCAGAACAGGCCTGGGCATGCAAGTTACTTATTATGGAAGCTGACTTATATGGCACAAAAGTACAGAGTTCAGTCTTAACTGGCTGAGTGAATTCACAGCCAGATGTCTAAATCTGCTCACAAATGCTAATGTTTTAGCTCCAAATCTGCATTTCAACTGTGCAGCACAGCCCCACATCTTGATAGGTGGCTGCACTCAACTGTGCCCAACTGCAAGAGAATTCCTAGGTTTTCCACAAATATTTCTCCAAGCATTTTAATACTTAAAACAATTCCAACATGTGATTGTTGATTAAGTTTAGTGGCTCTCAGGCAGTAGATTATAATTTTAGTGCATGTACATCGCTCAGTATGCAGGAATTTAGGAAAGCAGCTGTATAAGCAGCTCACACAAAGCACATAAAAACTGTGCTATTTTTATTAGCAAGCATCAGCATTCAGGTCCTCAAAGATCTGAAGTGGAGGTTCAGCAACAGGCTTATTTCTGAAGCATTACTTCATTTCATCTGAGGAGATTAACACTTTAAACATTAACTCTTACATGACCTTTGATGTGTTGTAGTACCTTGGATACCGACGGTGAGAAAACAGAGCCTACAATTTGTCCATGTCAGGACACCCAAGAACTGCTGCCAGCCTTACAACAGGTGACAGATTATTTTTTCCCCCCTTTAATGAGCAGTTTGGAGGTATTTAAAGAATGCTTTACAAAAATCAAACTTTGTTTGAGCCTTGTCCTTTACTCGATGCGAGAGAATGCAATTTGAATTCCGATTAAGGAAACCCATTTAGAAGTCTGCAGGGTTCAACCCGCTCCCACAAATACACGGAAAGCAGCTTTTTCTGCACAGCTCATCTAAACTGCTCAATGTGATGAAAACAGAGCAAATACGTAACAAAAAAAATTTAAGCAGCTTAAGGAGCTTCCATGTCCCCTGAGCATCAAAAAAGAAACTAAAGAACCTAACAAGTAGAGTAGAAGTTTTTGCTGCTCATAGAAACTGTATGAAGTCAGAACTATTTAAAAGAACAGACTGGTCTCCTTGACCAAGCCACCTCCTTCACCATTTAGGCAGCTTTTATTTAGTAAAGTGCCCATCACACCCCTCCTCAACCTTCAGTGACTACAAAGGAGTATTTTAGTCAAAACAAGGCATGAGGATTACAGCACTTACAGTCTTCCCTCAGAGGGTGAAGGCTTTTTGCTGATAAGAACTGGAGAACAAGGCTGCTGCCAATGCCACAGCACCCAGCAAGAACTCAAAACCCCAAGGCTGCTTCTCTCCCCAAGGTTAACACTTCAACTTACCAACAGGGAGCTGCCATTCTCCTCACCCTCTCAGCATGTTCACCTGCCAAAGCTTCAGGGGTAACACTGTTGTTCTAGTTTATTATTCTCCTGGAAGTATTCCTCCCAGGGTAAAACACTAAGGAGTTGACAGGAATCAAACACTACTTGCTATTAGGAGGAAGAAAAGAACACTGAAAAGCTTGAAGACAGCTTTTCTGATTACTTGTCTCCTTGCATCCAGGAGAAATGTAGTGACAGTCCAAAGGAGTCTTCTGGTACCAGGCAGCCTACTTATCCAGTATAGGTTAGTGTGCAAACAAAGGATAAGAAGGATCTAGGCTGGATCTTTGACAGTGTTTACTAACAGGCTTGACAGTCATTTGCCTCAATCTTTGAGGAGCTTGCCTTTATTGACGATAAAAAGTGTGGAGACAGCAAGGATAATTATTTTCAATAGGGATGACACGTGCCACATCTCTACAGAAATAAAGATACACACACTTGATGGTAGAATAAACTGTAAACAGCCAAAAAAAGTCTAGCCTACGACAGCAAGCACTGGCCAAATTTATCCTCATGAACCAAAGAGCCAACGCTGCATTTCTACAGGAGTAGTAGCAGATGAAGGACTTTCTGCACCCATTTGAAAGACAGGAAGACAGCTGCAGCCAGGGATTAGGCCCAAGGGCTCGAGAGCACCAATAGCTGTGCTGATTTGCAAGAGCTTCCATGGAAGAAGCAGCAATTTGAATGGAAAGGGGTTCTGATTATACTACTCCACTTGGCAAGCCAAAGTAAAGAGCTGGACAGGGCAGAGGAAGGGAAACAGAGGTAAGAAAACATGAGTTCTAGGAAAACATTCCCTTGCTTACCATGGTCTGCTAGATAAGTAGAAAGCTAGCAATTTAGAGAACTATAAAAAGCAGTACTAACATCTGCAAGTTTTTGGTACCTGGCACACAGCCATCTCAGGCAGTTGTACAAGTCAAAGTTCCTAAATTATTCATCTACCACCACTTGGCTTAGTGAACAACACCACACTCATAACGTGTTGGTCCATAGGTGAGGATGGTGCCATAAACGGAAAATAAAGTCCAAAAGTGTTTTCTCCAAGTATTTTTGAACACCTGCACAGATAGAATAACTTTGCTTATTTCTGCTTTCTCCCTGCCACCCTGTTTTTCCCAGCAGTACTGTCATCCCTTCCTCCCTGAGGTGTAAGGGAGCTGAACAAACCCGGTCTGAAAGCCAGTTCACAGCTGTGAACATTCTTCTGTAAAGAACTGGTCATATAACAGATCTAACAACAAACCCAGTACTGATATAACAAAAGGGATTGCTGGGCTACTTATTTTGCTTTCATGGTAGAATTTGAAAAGAGCTGCTTAATCAGCTTTCCTAACACTCTGAATAATTAGCAAGTAATCAAAGCCTTGCAAGATTTTTCAGTGGAGTATGGCACAAGCTGTTTTCACATAGCGTTCTGCTAATTAGTCCTGCAAACTATTTCATGCATAATTGCAGGAATTTAAATATATTTGTTCCCCTTCAGTCCCCAGGTGACTTTCATGCCTAAAGATTGGATTTCTTTGATTTTTTTTTAACTGCTGTAGTGAAAAAAGTCCATGATAACATCAATAGTAAGAAAAAAAAATATACATAATCTTAAAATTGTCTTTCCTGTAAATCCTTTCACTCCCCAACAGCAATTATATTCCTGTCTTCCTTAGCAGAGGTATAGAGGTAAGGAGGACTGAAGAACTACCTATTGACCCATTGTTCTAACTTGTTTCAGCTGAGTTTGCTTCCTGGGGTCATGGAAACCTTTCAGACAATATTCTACACAAGAACCATGTATTGGAGATCACTGCTACAGCTTTCAGAGAAGTTGGCAAGCCTGAGCTCAGCTGATCCAGAGAAAACAACCCACAACTGCACACTATTAACACAACACCAGGGTTCTACAAGCAGCTCTTCACTCCTGCAATTAATGCACAACAGATGTCTAAAAATTGCAGTACATGTCCTGCATTTTCATTCTTTAGGGAATGGTTTGTTCTCCAACTGAAAGTCAAAAACATGGCTGTAATACAGTAGTGCTAAGAGCCTGTGCTGTGAAAAGAGCTGAATAGGAGTAATATAGACTCTGAATTAGCTTCCTGTCCATTTCCAAAGATTAGCTGATACCAATATGCCTTAAAGACTGATAATCAGCACAGCTTCATGCTTTTTCCTTCAGTGACTATGGACATGTCAATCTGGTCTGCATTGAGATGGCAAGTGTCTAAGGTACCAAGTAACTTGAACCCCCTTAATGTATTTTTTAGGTAACTGCTTTGCAGTTGGGCAGTGGACATAATCAAGAATTCAAACACACATTACCAAACCTGGAGTGCATCACAGAACCCTCTTTGGGCTCCAATTTAAAAACAGATAATGCTTTGTTTCCTCTAAAAGTTTACAGACCCCATGGCCTCATATCTTACACCTTATGCAATCAAGGCACCCAGCATAGCACTGCTACAAGCCTCTCATCTCCCCTAGAATGACTATCCTTAAGTCAGTTTGACTTTTGAGATCCAAAAGAAAAGTTCATGCAGCTGCACTGAGCACTTACTCGATAATTGATGTATTTAGGGCTTCTAAATAGGACTTTCAAGTTTTCAAAGTGATTGCAGAAGATAAATACTGTAATCAAAGTCCTTGTCCCTCCAAAGGCTCATGAAATTGTACTAAATACTTCCTATTATTGGTGAAGGTTACTGGTGAAGGTAAGAGCTGCTGCACTGATTCTGGAGGTCCTAGAATGGAAGGTCAAGGATCAGCCTACTCAAATACACAGCTGACATAAGGTCAATTTGAAGTGAATGCAACAGCCTTACAGATGGCCAGTATGTCATCACTTTATTAAACTAGTTATGATGTGCTCTCCCCAGTAATACATTTCATTAGTTTTCAATCAACTTAAGGCACTTCAAATAGGAGTAGGCACTTTAAAACTAATAGCCACCCCTGTGTTCATTATAAGTGCACTGACACAGCATAAAAACCACTTCCTCCCTGTGACCCCCAACAGATTTCCTCCCTAAGAGAAAGGAGTACAAGAACATGAACAAGTGCTGACTGCATCTGTAGAGAGCCCTGCACAACAAGGCTTGGTCCTAACTCCATGTACCTGAGACACTAACAATAATGAAATGCTTGACTTGGAACAGGTTTATTTTATCAATTCTGCACCCTGACATGCATTTGCACCCAGCTTTAAGAAACACTATGCAGAAAAATGGGTAGAGTGCAGCTCTCATTCCTATAATACAGGTCAACATGGAAAAAAATATACTTACTCTTTGGTCAGAAGTGGGCAGGACTTGAGTAGAAAGCGGGCCAAAGCAGAGTCCTGGTAAATGAGTTCAGGAGGGGCAGTTGGGCTTTTTAAATTCAAGCAGCGAACAATAACATACAGCACAGCAGCAACTGCAGCCAGCTTCACCCCATCAAACACTGCTGGCAGCTCAGAGGTTTCCAATATTGCACTCATTTTGAGCCTGAAGAAAAAAAAAATGCTTTTAGGAATATACTGTTGGATGTGAGTATCAACTGTCACGTAAAATACACAAGTGTGCTAACCAACTAAATTTGTTAGTCAACACTGCTAAGAAATCCTAACATGTCAACTCAGACTAGCAACTTAAAAGATGAAGGGAAGTTTATTTGGTACTGGTCTAAGCACCCTGACCAACAGAAGAAATAGAAACTGTATGATCAGCTGGGAAGGAGATTTATTCCTAATCAGTGCTGCATTACAATTGCACCAGTGTCTCAGGTGTCAAGCCCTAGTCTGCAGCCAGTCAATACATTCAGGATCTTGCACAAGACTACCCACAGTTCAAACAGAAGCCAGGTGAAAAATGAGTCTGTAAAGACACCTTAGCAGCTTTGGGTGTGTGTTTCTTCACAGATGTACAAGACAGAAAATGAGAACCTGAAGGAAGTACTGTGTTAGTTCCTCTGCCTAAGTTTTGCAATTCCATGAGAATACTGGTATTAAATCCTGCCTCTGTTTAAGGTGGTCACTTTATGCACTGGCAATTTCAGGACTAGATTAATATCTAATCTTTCAAAGACTTCAGAGTAAAGGAACAGAGGCAGGGAAAAGAACTAAAAAATATGTCCTTCCAGCTTGAAATCAAGTTCTTAACTTGATCCAGTTTTTTTTGAACACACAGTTCAAACAGCTGGAGGCAGTTGTTTTTTGAAGGGGCAGGTTTTTCCCTGAATCTTTCCTCAGTCATATGGGTAACCCAAGTAAGTTATCAACCGACAAGCCAAGTCTTACCAATTTCAATTTTTCCTCAAGCTAGAAAAAATTGCCAGTCCTCCACAAACTTATCACCTTCTGGATCCACGTGCTACAGGAGTTACCCTGGGAGGGGAGGAAAAGCAAACTGATTATTACTGATAAAGCTGCATCTCTCAGCTGGAAAGGATAAACACAAATTTATACAGAGGTCCCACCACAGACATTGCTAGTGATTTGTGTAGTCAGTCATAACCACTTCAACTCTGATCCATCTGCATCAGAAGTCTCTTGCCAGTGGACAGATTCCAGACTAGATCAGTTGCCTACAGCATATTAATTCATCTGCAGTAAACACACCTTCATGAGCAGAGACCCCCATCTCTGCAAGACAGCGTGGCATTGTACCAAGTTAGAAAACCTACCGTAATCCCTTCGTATTTAAAAGACCAGAATTAATAGGATACTGTTTTTACTCAACTTTGTGCAATATCTACACTGTTACTGAAGTGTGAGGCCAGACTGAAAGAAGTTTCCTTCTACTTTTATTCAGGCTTAGCAAGGCAGCTCCCTCCTACAGATGGAAGCTTGGAAACAGTCTCCGCTTGTTCCCACACTTGCTTTTTGAGATGTTACAACATATCACACTTCAAGACCGTGAGAGCCACAGGAGGCTCAGACACAGCCACCTAATTAATACCAATGCACATGCAAGAAGGCTTGTTACAAGAATTTGATGATGCCAATAAAGGAGAGAGCTTTCAGCCTGTGACCGTAAAAGTGTAAGTGATATTTACAATTAGGGTTGGCTTCCTACAGGCACAACAAATCGATGGGGAAATCAGAGCTTCCAGGAAAAGCTCCAGAACTGTCTGCTCCCTACCATGGCTGCTGCTTCCAAATGGAAAAACACACCACCAGGACAGACCATATCAAAGCTTTATTCTTCCTAGCAGGAATGAAGAGCATCAAAAGTACTTTCTGTACTCAGTGCAGCTACACCAAAATCCCTTGGAAGAAAACACAAACGACATCAGCTATTGATTAACAGTGTGCTGGAAAGCTGCAAGTTTCTGCCACCATAACCATATGCATCACAGAACAGAAGGTGAGGAAAGAAGAGACATTTAATTTTGGACAGCTCAGAAGCTTTTATTTTCCAATTCTGAGCTTCACAGTAGAAGGGAGCAGAGTGGGCCACAGAAAGACATCTTCTACTCAGAAGATTACATTGGCATCACATATCTCAATGAAGAGTTCAAGTAAAGTGTTCAGCAGTATCATGTCCATACTTAGTATATTTTCACCAACCCTGCCATCAGTTGTGTAGGAGACAACAGGCAAACTACAGAAATGGCTTCCCCAGGGAAAGTACAAGTGGCAGAAGAGCAGACCAAGTTCCTGAACTCCAGGACAATCAGGTGCTCAAGCAAATCTTCCCCAGCTGAAACTCCCAGGAGTTCTGTTGACATCTTCCTTTCATTGTTTTATTTAGAAAATTATGAGACACTAATATAAGAGTTACCCCAGACCTTTCTACCACCTGGATTTAAGCTAGTTTGCCATTTACAGCTTTCACCTTAGTGAATTTGTTAAAAATAAAGCTGGGCACAAGCAGTCATTAGGACTTTGTAGTAGTGAATTAGTGTAACTGATCCAGCTAAGCCCTATCTCCCTGAGACTGCTCTCTTCCATACAATCTTCAGATTACAAAACGCACCACGTCTTTTCTGATACTTTTATATCTCGTTTTAGCCTGTCACTCCCTTAAAACAGCATACCAGCTTGATATTACTCACAGAAAAATCAGCTGTAGGTAGGCAGGATTATGCTTTGACACTTGTGAACTAGTACTTTTCCAATTTAAGACAGCCTATACACACATTTCACTGAACTTATGCACCTCAAACATGTGCTAGAGGATCATGTATTTGTCAGGATCTTTACCCAAAAGCTCAGATCAGTCTGCAGATGTAACACAAAGCTGGCACTGCTGCTGCAGCTGCACAGGTATCTGCAGTGATTATTTAAGCGATGGATCTAAGTCCATGAAGATTAGATTGGTAAACTCCAAGCCCTCCAGCTGTGGTGCTTCAGGTACTTCCTCTAGAGCCTGGTATTTCTGAAGACCTTAACAGACCCATCTCAGCCAGGGCAGATTTACAGGGGCTGAGTCAAGGCACTCTGCTCTAAAATTTCAAGGGTTTAGCTTAATAAAATGGATTTGAGCTCTGCCACTAATCACATAGGACAAATGTCTCCCTCTTTACCAGCTGGGATAAGGTCACCTTGCTTCTGTTTTGTTAAACCCTTTTTACATTGACCCAATAAAGCCTGTCTGTTTACGAAAAAGGACAGATAACCAGTGTTGAGCCAGACAAATTTTAATCTAGAATACCCTCTAACAGGGTCAGCATCAATTTAAATGGACAAACATTTGGTCTTTTCTGTATGCAGAACACTGGATTCACTTCTGGCAGGTTAGACAAAACTAGCAAGAGGCAGTAACTATACCCCGTAAGCAATCAAGCCTGCCTTTCCATCCATCACAGGGTTTGAGATCCACATTGAGAAACACAAAGAATGTTAAACTCTTGGCTCCAAGGATGTTATTTTGAAGCACCTTAATTACACTTTCTTTTTTTAAAAATAATCACTTACAGGCATGACAGCTCCCAAGACCAACAGCCCTCCTATGCAATGCTCTTAAGTGCCAATTGTGACTGAGAGCTGAGATTGAAATCAACCACTGGAAAGCAAGTGCTGGATTTGTGGTCTTTTCATTTGCCTTTTCATCACAGAAAGCTGAAAATCATGTTACAGGAAACATTCCAGCACTACTGCTAGAGTGCACTTCACCTGTACAAGTATAATGAGAAAAAAAACATGTCTCCCCTTTCCAGACAGGAATAGACACAAGTACAACAAAAACCAGTAGAGCTACAGCAAATTCCTTACTATCCTTTCAAAGACACTGGGTTTTGGAAAAGCCATCAAAATATTCACTTGTACAGTAAGTGAATTCACAGCTGTCAACAAATCCAGGACCTGTACATGTTTCAGTTACATGTTTCCTGTGGAGAGGAAACTCTTCCAGGGGCAGAAGTCACTTCATGCTGTGACTCAACACGGCACAATCAGGATTTGGTAACTACCAAGCGTTACAGCTCCTCCACCCATGGAAGCACAGTCTGACTCTGCATACTGGAAAGCCAACATTAAAAAAGCAAAGACATTAAAGGACGCCATTCCCACAGGGTCCTTCCCTCAGGCCTTTTAAGGAGCCACTGAAAGCCTCATTTCACTGGAGCACTAGAAATGCTTCTGGCTAAAGCAAAGATGCAGCTATATGGAAGACACAAGAGCAAAGGCCTCTTTGAACCGGACTCCACTAGGAAGATATTTTATGCTTCATTACATTGACTGAAGAATCTTAAAGGAATGCCATTTGCAGGAATGGCAGCTCAGTACAAAAGCCTTATGGCTGCCCTCCCACCAGTCAGCACTCTGGCTCACTGGTGCTCTCAGAGCTCAACTGGACACCAAAGTGAAGCGTGCCTGGCCAACACTGAAAGTCTTCAAAAATCCCCTTTCTTATGCTTTTACAGCTTCTACTAAGTAGTAGAATACTCTCTTACCCACAAAGATTCAGAGGAGTTAAAGAAGCTGTCTGACAGACTAAGCAGACAGACTTTGTTAACTAATGTACCACACATTTCTTGGACTAGTTTAATATATTTTTAGTGTCCACTTGGGGAATAAAACTCAAAGCAAGGATGTTAAACAAGAGAATAGCAAACCCACCCTACTACTTCAGGAAGAGTTATGCCTTTGGTAGAGCAGAAGTAAGGTTTTTTTACTACCTCTTTGAAGGGGAAAAAGGATGGTTATTTCACCAAAATTAGTTCTTTGGGGAATGTTTCTAAGAAAGTAATTGTCTTTAATATCAACCAAAGCTAATGCCTCTTCTGAAAGATACACTGCAAAACCAGAAATTTCAGGCCTTTTACCCAGCACTTGTATAAAAAAATTATTTCCTTCGTATGGAAAAGTGTCAAGTCTAAACTGCTACTTTGCTTCAAGAAAATTAAATAGATACAAGTATTTTAGGGCCATGCCAGCACTACACCTCATCAGCTTAAACACACAAAGCAAGTCATGACACCACTTATCTTGAGACTGCCATGTACCCAGCCCAAGCTTATCCAATGCAAAACCTCCCATAACCTTTGGTGGTGGCTTAAAGAAAAACATGTGAAATGAGTGTTGAGATCATCTTGATGCATCACTCAGTACTTCTGGCCATTTCAAAGAGCCAAAAGTCTCAGAGCTCAGAGGGTATAATTAAGAATTAGCTGAGCACTTCAAGCACTTAAGCTTGGGGTTAGATGTGGCCATGTGAGATAAAGTGCAGTCCTCAGGAGTCCAGCAAAGCCCACTATGGTTTTACTGTCCAACATCTGACAGATTCTATCTCCAAACAAAGAAGACACACTGACATGTCCCCTCACAAGGATGCTTAAAAGAAGACTACTTGGACAGCACATGGAAGTCCTTGGTGCAAATCCCTCACCTCGTGCCACAGCCAGCAACCAAGCCAGGATTTTGCTGGTTGGCAAGTACAGACATCAGCAAGTATTGTTTACACCCTGTTCCAAAAAGAATTTCTTGGCTGGTGCCCTCACTGAAATTTGACCTTTTCATGAATTACAATACTTGGCTCATACTAAGTTTAGAGGTACTGTGAGGTTACAGGGATAAAGTTCACAGCCCAAGGCACTATCAGCACAGAAAGACAGGTGCCTTTAACTGGAGCTTTTTCCTTTTTTGACTTTGAGGAATCCTATATCTTCAGAGCAGAAATCAACCACCTAAGATGGCTGGGTGTATATCCCAAGGCAACCTGCTTAAAAAAGCACCTGAGAATAATTCTACAGTCAACAGGGCCAAAGGCTCTTTAGGTCCTTCAGTTCTCCAAAAAGGGCAATTTACAGTCAAATGAGCCTTGAATTTCACTTCCTTCCAACTACAGGAACTACCTTTGTTTCTTCACAATATCATTTAAGCGGATCAAAAACAGTTCAACTGCCCACAGACAGCTTTTGTGTATTACCCAAGGAAGTTGCTATGTAGACTTCACGTACATTGCCTTATCTGGTTCCTCTGTGTCTCAGAAGGATTGAAAACCACTGCATTAGCTTTTATTGCACACACCTGATGAACACGATTAAACTAATACAGAACAAGGCTCTGACTTCACAGAAAACAATTAATTGCAGTAATCAAGTAACTATGTTTGCTCAGGTAATGTAAGGCTCTCCTTTAAGATAAGATACAGAGAGTTGGGACCATCACACCCTAAGCACTACCTTATGGAACTACAGGGCAAAGCTTCAGCTTCTTGTACACGAGGTCAAGCTTACTTTTACATACAGAGAGGAATACTGGGTAACAACCTTTCCACAGCCTTGCAGCATTAGCTGCTTATCACACAGCCCTGTGCCAGCAAGCAGCATCAAGCTCAAGGGAAGAAGTGGAGTAAACAGACTGTAGAGAACCTGACAATCCATGCTCAGTAGTTGAGTGACTGATCCCAGCATCAAGCCATAGTCAGTCAGGTGAGTGAATAAAAACTATATTACAGACCAACCCCCTCCCCCCCAAGGAGTCTGCTCTATTCCCTCACTGTATTTTGAAGCACAGCATCATATTGTTAAAGCCTTATTTACCCTCTAACTCCAACCACTCCATCCCCAGTTGCAGTGCTCAGCTGTTCATACTAGAGAAGCAGCTCAAAGTCCAAGCACATCACAGCTGTTTGCTCAGCCACAGGGTGCACAGACAAACAAGTAGGGAAACATGCTCCACACCAGACCAGCTGCACAGCAAGGAATGACCACCTATCCCAAAGCACAACACAGATAAGAGCACTTTATTCAAGACTGGTCCAGTTCAAGAAGTCTGAAAACACCTATATTTCAACATGATCCAAAGCTGAGGTGCCACTTGACTGAGGCCTTCAAACACCTTATTTTTATCCCCTGATGAGCAGCTCCTCTCCACAGGGGAACAGAAGATTTGCAGAGTCATTCTCTCAGAGTCTGTCCATGACTGATAGAAGGCTCACACTAGAGGAGTCCAATTCATGTAATGACATTGAAAATGAAGCAACAACATTTCAGGACAGAAGAACTACATACAAAGAGACAGGACCTGACCAACACACAATGACCATCACTGCCAAATATTCAGGTCCTACCAGAATGCTGACTAAAATAGAGGTTTTTGAGCACTACAGTTACCAGCAGCTCCACATTTGAAGAGCTACATTACCCTCTCTCCTGCTGAATTCCAAGTGAGAGGCTAGGGATATTACAGGCACATATCTTAAGACATTTTGTCCTTAGCTCTTACAAGGACATTCACTGTGACTGTGCATCTGCTTATTTCACTTAGTGCAACCTTTTGTAGTCACATATGCCCAACCTTCACAGAACTGGGTGTTCCAGCTAAGGGACAGCCAGGCTTGAACACCCTCAGCATAACCTTTCTGGAACATGCAGCTCTATGCAAAAGCATCTTTGAAGATTTAAGTTTAGAAGTAGGACAAATTATTGAAGAGTGACCCTCTCAATAGCAGTCTTTTGTCCCCTTTTGAGGAGCCTGTACTACTATGCTTTTTGAGTACTGAATGTCCTGAATAGGGCTGTATCTCAGTTACTCAAAACTAATACATAGGACACTTCAGATTGGTGTTTGCAAGGGCTCAATCCATATCAGTAGAGGAAGTTGTCACTGTCATTTATTTTAGTCAGACCAAACCCATGATGAAGTATTTCTCAACAGCAGATTAAGTGCAAGGCAACTGCACTTCTTGGTCAACCCAGAGATACAGATAAAAATCTGTACCCTACCAAGTGTGGCACCTCCTTCCACTGCCGTTACCTCTAACGGAGCACAGGCACAAAGATGTTTCAAGCAGCTGGTTTGTACAGAACTGCTTTGCAAAGCATTTTGAATTATTGCTGCCTGATATTGGCAGAGTAAGGTTGGCAGTCAGAGACAATCTCTATTATTAAGTCAACTTATACAGCTGAAGAAGAGACAAGCCCTTGGGCGTACAAGCCTTTCCAGAGCCAGAAGAGGCTGAGTTAGCTGCCTGACTGGGTTAGCATCACTGCCACCCACATATGTTGGGCAAGTGGGACTTTGCTTCTCCACAAAAAGAACAACGTGCCCTTGCACACTGAAATTAAATCAACTGCTTGGTACTGCACTAAGTCAGCTGAGTTTGATCAGTTGTTTAACTGTATATAAGTTTAAACTTTGCAAGATAATTAGGCTGAAGGGCAAATATTTGTGCAGAAGATCAATTGTTCTATAGCACTCTAAGAATAGCAATTCAGAGTTATAACACTTCACAAAACACTGTTCCAGAGAAACTCACAAGCAAAGATGAAGACTCCAATATACTAGCAAAACTGTGATTATTTAGGCTTTTGCTGGAAAGTCCAAACCACCAGTTTCAGGCTGTACCTTTCAATAGGAATTATAAGCACCCAGCTTATTATAAGATTCCAGCACTTAAACTCCTATGAGAGACTTTGCTAAACCCTGTTCTTCATTAACTTATTCCAAGTTCTGGTACTGCCAGAGCTGGCAGTGTGAAAGTAGAGATGAAGAGGCAAGAGATACAGAGCAAAAAAGGGGAATAACAGGACAATGTGAATCCAGCAGCACCCAGGCCATTTCCATTATTGAGTGAGGTTAAACTACAGAAGGTTTGAATCACTGCTCTAAAGCCACCATTTCCTATTGTCACTTGCTTCACACCTAGAAGTACAGTTGGAACTTAGTAGATTCAGACAACCTGTGTCAAGGACAGAGGACATTATTCCACCATCTTTCTTTCCCAGTGCCACATCCCAGAACAACTATTTCAATGTGTTAATCTCTGCATTTTCCCATGACAAGTTTAATAAAGCAGCTTTATGAAACACTAAGAGCTCAAGCTGCTATTCATTCCCTGAATAGAAAAATATAGCTTTTACAAGAGTAGAACAAATTAATTTTCAAGTTTAACTTCTTAAGAAACAGTTTTGCATGATGGAAGGCCTTATCCCTGAACTCCCCATCTTTTCCACCCTTAAAAAAAAGACAGTTTGGTACAATCTTAAATCAGCCCCATCTTCTGTGCAGCTAATTCTCTCGGTAACACATAGGACCTCATGTGCAAAAGCAACTATTTCTAAGAATAAGGCAAGAGAATAGAAGAATCCCAACATTAGCCTGATTTCCCTTTTAATAACCTTACTGTTCTTGCTCTTGAATTTGAGACCAAAATAAGCCATGCCTCAAATAAGAACAGCTGCATGTCCACTGATCCAAGAGACAGGAGAACCCATTGAAACTCCTCTTGTGAAATGAGAGCTAAGCAAGCACCTAAGAGAGGACACACACAAACCAAGAAGAGATAACAACCAAAGACTAGTTGTCAATAACAAAACTCCCTGCACAGGAAATAATGTTACTGAAGAAAGTCTGAAGATGAGATATCACAAATGCAAACAGCTGAACTGAGTGTCCTACGAACACCATATCAGCAGGGACTAGAACATGTCAACCTAAGCAATATCAGCAGTGTGGCTGAGTGTGATAGTAATTGATAAATAAGGCCTGCAAGACGAACACCCTGTACCAGTTAGCTGACTAACAAGCCACTAACATTTGTCACAGAATGAGGCACCAGTGCTGTGGAAGCCAAGCAGCAATCTGCAAGACAGGAATCTTTAGTGCTTGCCAGGCCAGTGACAATTGTACATCAACAATAAGAGGAAGCTGTTATAAATTCTCTGAGGAGACCTGCACAAAAATGCAGAATGCAATCCCTCCAGCCATAACTGCGTGAATAAAGGTACTGCTGACACACCTCTTTAAAGAAGTTAGTGTCAGGTGAGGGATTTCATCAGCTGTAAGAGATACACCTACCCACCGTGAGCTGGAGGAAGTCACAAGTTACACGTGAAGGTGCAGAAAGGAGCAGTCCCATCACACAGGCTGACAAACAGGTACATGGCACCGAACAAAAGGGAGTCTGAAGCCGATGCGAGATGCTCCTGGCAGGGTCAGGACCTTGGAGCACCAGGAAAGGGGCCCTTTGGGAACAGCGTGACCTGACAGCCGGGGGCACAGCTGCCTTAGCTCTAACCCACACAAGGGCCACCCTCTGCTCCGCACTGAGCTCCCGATCGCATCCTACTCCGGCCTTCCCTCCCTGCGAGCACAGGGATGTGCAGCTCCCGGCCCAGCTTCGCACCCCCAGGGAGGGCAGGGGGCGGCTGTCATCGCACCGCTAGTCCCAGAGCTTCCACCCCGGGGAGAACCCGACACCGACCACCAGAGCCGACGGACATCCCACCTCCGCCCCGGGCAAGGAACACGCGAGAACAACGCACAGAGACTAGGCAAGGCGAGACCCAGCCGCGGGGCAGCCCGCTAGGGCCACGCACTGCCGGGAGAAGAACGGGAGGGAGATCCGGCCACCCCCCGAGCCCCGCAGGAAGGTGCTCGCCGCCTCACCTGCGGGCCCTGCCGGGCGCACTGCCCCACTCTCCTCCCGCCGCCGCTCCCGCCCGTCTGCCCCAGCCCCGCCGCCCGCCGCCCTTTA
>VYXB01004996.1:1404214-1467773 GCA_013397135.1 Pachyramphus minor | reverse complement strand
GGTGTTGGGGGCGTCACCGCCATGACCGAGGCTGGGGGAGCTGCAGCTCCATCCTCAGCCTCGCCGCTCGCTGCCGCTGGAGCCAACGCCCGCAGTGCAGGGGAGGCTGCGTGGGGAGCTGCTTCACATGATGGATACGTTCACGCCTCAGTGATACGGAGCTCTGTCGTCCTGAGGGCAAAACCCCCTCCAGGCCGCTGATGAGCCGGTGCTGGATGCTGGTCGTGCAATAATGCGTTGCAACTAAAAGTCATTTGGGGACAATAAATACTTCAGGGCCTTAAAAAAGGTGTCAGGGCCTTCACCACGCTGGGTTTGGTTGCTGTGGGCCTGCAGGCCACCTGTGTGTGGCAAACACCAGCACCACCCTTGGGCTGTGCCAGCAGGAGGGAAGGACCTTCCGTGGTCCCTCAGAGGTACAGGAGTGCCCAGTGTCCTCCTCGGAAGTGGGGTTTGCAGCAGGACACAGGGACTGCGAAATCCACTCAGAGCTGGCTGGACCCTGCCACATCAGGGAGGCATTGGAGGGAAACAAATTACGAGATAATAAACTGTCCATAGTGCGATGTTTATAAACCTGCTTTTCTTGTGTTATCCCAAAAGAGCCCTGCGTTATGTTGCTGCTAACATCAACTGTTTGGAGCTGTGCTCGTGGTTGCTTTATATAACTGGGTGGAAAAATCCTTCCTCTCATTTCAGACATTTTGGTTCCTCTGTTTACTGGGAGTTGGAGCTTCCTACGTAGAGAAAGCTCTCAAGGAGCAAGTCACATTTTCCAGGGCGCTGTGCATGTGGAGAGATGAGTAACTGCTGTAGCCTGAGTCACAGGGAAGGAGGGAGCTCTGGAGAAGGGCAGGGAGGGAACTGCTGGAATGAGAGTGGCAGAGCAAAGAGCGACATCCTCTCCTCCTTGATTATTCCAGGTGTGATCCTGCACCACTCTGTCAAAACCACCAGTATTCCTTATCATTTAATTAACCTCGTGGGAATGCCCAGGGTTTATGGTTGCTAAATTCGTCAGCGACTCAGCTGGGCTGAGGTTGGTGTGTCTCAAGGCAGCTGAGTTATGCCTGTGATCAAGCTACCAGATAGGCTCAGCAGATAAACATCCGGTATCAGGCTTAAGTAAGTATTTCAGGAATGTGTTTGAGTTTGATTACACAAAATTGCAGTCCAATTGACTCCAGGTGTACCTTAGCTCCTTCACCATCTGATCCAGGCAGGAAAAAACAGATCCAGGCAGGAAAACATGCC
This sequence comes from Pachyramphus minor, assembly GCA_013397135.1. Lineage (NCBI taxonomy): Eukaryota > Metazoa > Chordata > Aves > Passeriformes > Tyrannidae > Pachyramphus > Pachyramphus minor. Next base: position 1,466,519 of record VYXB01004996.1, on the reverse strand, counting down.
ACAAACTGGAGCTGAGCCTCCGGGCAAGGCTTTTATTTTAAATCCTTGAGGCTGTTGGAGATTTCTTAGGCCTGAGAGAAGCTCAGCTGCCACAAAGCAGAGCAAACCAAACTCTCAGCTGCCCACTTCTTGCTGAGGTGAAAAGAAAAATAGGATGGTCTTTTACATCAAGGTTGCTCAGATGCATCAGTGAGGAACGAGAGCCAAGAACTGGAGGGGACTTAACACTGGAGAGGTGGCAGCACAATTTCACAGGTGGATGTGGCAGCAGTAGCCAAAATCCTGAGTTTTGTTTATTGCTGTAAGAAGGGAAGTGATGGAAAAGGTGCCATGTCCCCAGCAATGGGAAGGAAGAATCGGTGCAAGTCATTGGCATTTCATTCTGAGCGATGTTGAGGGGTTCCAGCTGTACCTTGTGGTGTGGGAGAAGGGGTGGCTGGGAGGAAGCAAGAGCATTTTGGGAATACAAAGGGCTTGTGAAGGGAGCTGCCCTCCCTCAGAGTGTGCTGGGAGTTGTTCCGGCTGACCCCCTCCGCAGGGCTGGCACTGGGAACAGCAGTGTTGCCATAGGTGGAGTGCTCTGGCCCAGAGCCAGGAGGGAGGCTGTGCCACTCACAGCAAACAGCTCATGCTCAGGAAATGCCATCTGAGCAGGAGCCTGAACCATCCCAAAAGAAAGGGTGCTGGGAAGGGCTGAGCTTCATTCCCAGTCTTGCAGGGAAGGATTTGGCAGCTCCAGCCCAGCAGATGTTTCTGCCTGATGTTAGTGCAGGGAAGTGGGATGGGGGTGTCCACGAACACCCTAATGCTTTAGAGACAGGAGGATCCTTCTCTGAGTAGTGTGGATACTGCCAAAGGGGCCAAATGTATGTCCAGGGAACTGTAGGCACAGGGAAAAACACAGCTTTGCCTTATGCTTTGGGCAGGCAATTACCTCTGTACAGAGGCCAAAAAAAGACTGATGATAATTCCACCTTTTTAAACGCAGCAATTGGAAAGGTACCAGGCAGAGAGAACTCCACGTGCTGCTGAGCCAGCCTAAAGACACCCCCGTGCAACACCGTGGTGACAGTCACCTTTTGTTCCTCACATCCCTCTCTTTTTTTTGGTATTGCTGCCACAAGGAACTCAAACTCTTTTTCTGCTTCGTTTCCCCTGGCCCAGCTTTTCTCCTGCTCAGCAAACACGCCGTGTGCTGAAGGACTCCCGCGGACTTTGCACCCCCGAGGGAACCTTTTTGCTGGAGGAAACATCAGGGTGTTCATCTCTGCCAGTGTGTAGCAGGGAGCAAAAAGGAAAACATCTCTTAGGCAGGGCTTGATTGCCAGCTGAAAATAAGCAAAGTGCCTGTCAGTGACATGTGAGCACAAAAAAAGCTTTGCAGATGGAAATAAAGGCAATGCTTTTTTCCTCTTCTCCCGCTCTGCCTTCCCTGCAGTGCCAGCGAGGCTTTGGCTCGTGGGCTGCAGAGCCGTGCTGTTCCGGAGCCTGTTGGATCTGGAGGCACAGTGCTCTTTGCACTCTTACGTGTTTGCTGAAAATGGTGTCTAAAAGCGTAATGGGCACTTTGCGGAGCTCGAAATAGCCCAGCCTCTGTCCTGAGGAGCTGGCAACACACGGAGGCAAGTTCCCGGGATGGGAGAATGGCTGCATCATACAAACCAGCCGGGGAGGTGGCACGTGTCCCACCTGCTCAGTATTTTTCCATCACATTCTCATTCAGCTGCTCCTTGCCAACTTCCAGCTCTGTCACGCTCCTCAAAAGCTTCTACTCTGGGTTTATTTAGCATGCTATTTATTTCCTAATTATAGAACTGAAGTGACTGACCTCAGTCAGCCCTGCTGGGTATTGCTGTCCACCTTTTTGTCCCCTGTAGACCACAGGCTCTGGTCTCTAATGGCTGAAGGCCATTGCTAGAGACTTTCTGACTGTTTTTTGTTTTTCTACCAAGCCCAAGAGGGCTCTAACTGCTAGCACAGAGAGCTTCGCTGATCATCTCAGAGCAGATGGGCTATTGCATTCCCAAATTCTTTAGGCCAAAAGAGAAATGCCACTGAGCTGAGCACTTTACCAGGCTGTGCTCTGCTGCTTCTGTCCACAAATTCCCGACAGCCTTTTACCACTGCTTTTACCCCACATCCAGCCACAGCTGCTGGATGGAGGAAGAGGTTTTGAAAACCACTCCCCAGTAACAGCAGTGCTGCTGGTCCTGCTTCTGGGTGCTCCATGGCACTTGAATCCTCCTGGCTTCACAAGAAGCCTTGGTGCTCTAGGAGAAGAATCCATTTCAGTAGAAGGTGCTTAGGAGAAGTATCTCCTTCAGATGAATCTATGCCACAACACTCCTGAATTTTCCAGGGAGTCTGGTTAGGCGAAATTCCTACCTTCTTCACCAAAAGTTGAGCAGACCTGTACCCACAGCCACTTCTAATGCCACCTCTTGTTTACTCACACCCATTTCTGCCCCTTTATCACACATTTTGGTGAATCAAGACAGAGCTGCAGGAGCCAAGTGGTGCTTTGATGTGACACTTGTCCCTAAAGCCACAAGCACGGGGGTTCTGTGCAGGGGAGGTGGCATCAGGGCAGCAGGTGTCTGGCAGGCCTGGAGAGCAGGGAGAGGAGCCATCTCTGGTGGAAAGCAGGATGGATTCAAACAAATCGATGTAGTAGAGCCAGAAGGATGTATGAGTTTCTCCTGGAGTGTTTTCAAGATGTCATACTGAATAAAGGAAGCCACTGGTCTTCTGTTTAATCCCAAGTGGTCTGTCTGACATTTGCCATTATAATGTATTCCTGAGGTTGGAGTTTGGAAAGACTATGATTATCCCGCCTTAGAAAGCTGGTGAGGGAGACTGTTAAAACCATATATATTTATTTTTCAGTGGCTGCTTGTGTAATATTTTCTCTGAAAGATTTTGCACAGAAGTAGTGGTGCCTGAGGAGAATGAGGGGTTGCAATCCTGCAAACTGAAATCCTTAGTGAACTGAACAATGGGATTACCAACCCCTTGCAAAAATCAAAATTTTAGTTTTGCCTGAGGAATGGGGAAGGGCCTCTTCCTAGAGAGCAATATTTATGGAAATAAAATGAGCGGAGGCAGAAGCTACTGCCTTGTGCCAAAATAGCTGGAATCAGGATAGGTCTGGGAGGGAGGGAGCAGACAACTGTGTTTGGAGGAGGGTGAGTACAAAGGCAATGGTTGCAGTTGTGATTTGGGAGAATGGGTGATGGTGTTAGGGAGCAGAGAGCCAGAGCTCTGTTTCCTAGAGGTGTAGAAGGAAGATGCGGATGAGAGGAAACAGGCTTGGGGGGTGGATGGGTGGGCAGGAGGCAGCAAGCCACAGTGTGGTGACTGGCATGAAAGGCTAATCCAGAGCATCTCTATCTGCTTGATGCTTTCCTGGAGATGCACTGACAGTCACAACTAAGTGGGGAAGGTCTCTGCCACATCCAGAGTTGTGCTGGGGGTGACCACCCTTTTCCATGCACAGAGACCTGGCAGGCTGTGGATCAGCCTCCTGCAAGAACACAGCAACTGCAGAGCTACTGCAGTCACTGATTCCCCACCACTCAGTGACCTCAGCTGGCTTTGCAGGAGCAGCACTTTCCTTTGGAAAACCCTGCCTGTACCACCACTGAGTTAAAGTATTGCATGGACTGGAGGAAGTAACCAGCGCTGCTGACACTGTGTAATGATCCCTTCTCGAGGCTGACACCACCTCTGCTCACTGCAGGCTCCACCTGGCAAAGCTGGTGTCTCAACCTTTGGGAAATGACATCTGAGTTATCACATTTCTGCTCTGAACAGACCAGAGTTATGATCCTGATCCCTGGAGTTCCCATGAAATCCATCCTTGGATTTGGTGCCGCAGGAGGATTTGGCCAAAGTTACACAGGGCTGGACCTGTAGGGAGCCTGGCAGAATGGGAGGATGTGTGGCTAAGTGATGATGGTGGAGCTCCTTCCTGCTTCCAGCTCAAAAAAAGAGCTACCACCCCGGCGAAGGCTAGAGGGTGCTGTGCTGCAGGGAATGGGCGTCCTCCTCCCTCCCTGCTCAGCATCCCTTCAAAGCCAGGTAAAAATCTGCAGGAAACGCTCCCTCTGAGATGAGATGAAGACCAGGGTTCTGGGTGTAGTTACTAATAACCTCCAAGGCTTTTTCAGACTGTAATAGTTCATTAGTTCATTATTTAGCACCCAAAACGTGATGTACAGAAAGGGTGACTTTTCTCGCATGGGGGAAGAAGGAAAAAGGGGACAGAGACAGGAGTGGAGAAAAAGAGTGAGAAAATGAGGAACAGATAAGAAAATAAGGAAGCTGAGTGGAACAAAAGCAGAGGATAAAGAAAGAAAATAGAAGATGAAACCAAAGCAGAGGTTCCTATCAACTGCTGTGTCCAATTAAGGGCTTCAGATCTGCTGAATAATGAAAGGGAGATTTGCTCGGGAGAAAAATAAAGGAAGACTTCTTGCTCGCAGCGGCTGAAGCTGCAAAGCCCTCGGCTGCTGGGGCAGGATCAGCTCCTGTTTACCCAGCTGAGGTGTGGCTAATCCTGAGCCCCACAAAGAGCAGGGCTGAGGGGAAACAGAACAGACACGGGAGACAGGGCTGTGTTTGTACAGCAGCTGACAGGCAGCTGCAAGACCGGGCAAAACCACGGCACACTCCTGAACAAGCAGCTCTGTGAGCAGATCGCAGCTCCCTGCAAAGCCTGCCAGCTCACCACAGGAGCGAACGTGCCTCCTGCGTGGGGCTGCACGTGCTCTGCAAAACACAGCCTTGCCACCGTGGGGCTGCGGCTGTGGGGTCACTGTCCTCACAGCTGGCAGAGCTGCTCTCTCTGCCCGCCTGCAGCAGGTGAGACAACTGTGCTTACATTCCCAGCTCTTGGAGAAGACAGCCTACCAAAACTGGGAAGGTGCAGGCATATAAAGGAGGAGGAAGACTGCAAAAGAGCCCTATTTCACAGCTAAAGGGATTCCACCTCCCTCTGGGCCATGGGGAGGTCTTGGTGTTTTCGGGTGAGCAGTGTGTGCAGCACTGTGTCCATGCAGTCAGCCCTGCTCGCAGAAATGAGCCACATCAGGTCTTGATGTAGGTGACCTCCCTCCTGTTTTCCACCTTGAGCTTGAGGTGGGGTAGCAAGGACTGGAAGGGAGCATCCTAAGCTGGACATGGTTTACCACGCAAGCCCCTAATAATTGCCCTTGTCCGACCACAGACACCAAAGGAGGTGCTGGGGCTGCATCCATAGGTCCTTGGGACACAAACAAACCTGTCCCAGAACATGGACCAGAGGGGATGCCAGAATGCCCCAGGAGAATGCAAAGCCCTGTTAGGGAGATAAGAGGGGCTGTGGAACCCACATGTTTTCACTCTCTGTGTCTACTCTGAATGTCTGCAGCAAGAACCACTGTTTTTACTGCTGGGGCTGTCAGGACAGCAGCCCATTGCCAGGTGGGGGCATGGAGGGACTCAGCACTGGAGCTGGGGCTGCTTAGCTCTCTAAGGACACTGGGAGAATGCAGAATAGGTGGGATTTGCATCTAGTATCAGCTGGGCTGTGGGGCAGGACAAGGATGTGAGAGGGAACTGTGAAATGTGAAAATGCCTGGAGGGGGGTTGATGACAGAAGGCAGATGGGTTCATGCTCTAATAAAGGCTCTGTTGGAGGCTGGACAAAGTAATTGGTGTGATGGGAGATCCCACTGAGAAGGAGGGGTGATTGCAGAGGACATATGGGGTATGACTAACACAATGGATGTCTTAAAAACACGTTAGGATAAGCTTCCTGGCAGCGAGGGAGAAACACTTGGGACTTTACAAGGGTCTGATACAAAACTGAGCTCTAGGTAACCTCCTTCAGAGGAAATTTGTGAAGCAGCTAGGGGATGGGTGGATACCCCTGCCCCTCAGGACAGTCTTGTTCCTGCTAAGGAGTTCATCACCGCTGTGACTGGTGTGTATGGAAACTGTATGGAGACATCTGTGGATGTGCAGAGCTATCAGCTGGCTCCTTGCCTGGGAGCTGTTGTCACTGCTGAGAAGGGAGGTAGCACAGCCCCAGGCAGATCTCTTGAGGACAACACAGCTGTCCTGGAAGTCCCGTGTCCACTGCTCCGGCCTCGTGTCCCCTTGGGTGCATGCTGCCCCTGGGGCTGGCTACGTGCACTTCTCCATGGCGGGTCCAGACGCCCTGGCCAAGCAAGAGCCCGGTCGGACCGTGGTGATGGCTCTGACAGATGGGTTTCATTGAGGACATGTGTCTGGCTTGGAGCTTGTTTTCATTTTGTTTTGAGGAAAGGAGGAGCCTGGGAGAGGAGTAACTGAGTGGCTCAGCTGGCTCTCCTGGACACAGACCATGGTGCAAAATGAACTCTGGCTGCGGTTTCCACTGTGGCTCTGGAGGCTGCAGCCCAAGGGGCAGGAAGTGGTGGAGAAGTAGCTGCAACTGGTGTGCCAGGCATGCAGGATTGATCCAAGGGGAAGGCTCTGATGGGTCATGGGATGGGTGGATGTGTGGCTCTTTGCCAGCACAGGAGTTCCTGTAGCAGCTCCAGGGGAAGGCACAGGGCACCAGGAACTTCCTCCCAGAGTAGAGGTCCTACAGGAGCCAACAACCTGCGTTGGTCACCAGTGGTCACCAGTCCCTCCACACAGGGGCACAGGTGGCCTCTGATTGCTGCTTTGGGCTGGGGGAACCAAGGGAATGAGGAGCTGCCTTTGAGGTTTGATCTCCCTGGATTTCCCCCCACGATCAGGTGTCTGTGCGACAGAGAGGAAAGTGTGCAGGGACTGGTGCTGTCCTGCTACATTGCCATAGATATGTCTACTGAAGTGTGTCTTAAAAGGCCCTAAATATTTCTCTCTCCAGGAAGAAGTGAATCCCAGAGCTGTGGCAGTTCTGCCCTTCCCTGCTAGGTTCTGGGGGATCAGACCAAGTGGGAGGCACAGAGAAGGTGGGACGGGCAGAGTTCAAACCTTCTCATTATGCTCCAAGATACAGAGATCAAAAGACAACTTTACAAATTAATAAGGCCTCCACCTGGGCAGAGCCTCTCCCCAGCATGGATGGGCGGGAGGGGAGCATGCCATAATGAGCAAACTGACTCTTCTTCACCAGCCGGTAAGACAGGTTCTGGGTTCTTTGCAAACAAACCCTGTGGCCCAGCTCATTAGAGTTATTTGTGTTGTTACATATTCATATAGCATTAGCACCATCAGGCCCTGTGTTTAATCAGGCTGCAGACTTGCCTTGATCCTCGCAGGTTTTGGAGGACCTTCCATCAAGCATATGCCAGAAGCACATGCACCAAATTGTTGGCTTGAGTAAGGAGGGGTCTTGACAGCATGATAACAGGGCAAGGATCAGAAACCTGACACAGAAACCTGGGTTATCAGAGGAACCTGGATGATAAAGTTATCAAGGACACAAGTTAGTGCTTTGTCAAGGCAGTAGCTTGCCAAGAGCTTCCTGAAAAAGAACAAAAGAGCCATGGCTTATCTGCCTGTGGCATCTGCTTGGTGCTCAGGCACGGTCATGCTGCTCCCAGCTGCTAATCCATAAGTGGTTTCGATTGTGCATCATGGTGTACCATGGAGTGCTGGCTCCGTTAGCGGATGGGTGCTTCCAAGCAACAGGCTGGAGAGTGGCAAGGCAAGTCTGGCATATGGGCTCTGCTCCATCTATCCCAGGAAGTGCTCTGACACAGGCACCACAGGGAACCACCGCACAGGGGTTTAGTCCTGGCCAGAGGTCAGTGCTGATCCATCATCAGTGAGGAGACAGGTATTTCCCAGGGTAATTCCTGCTGTAGCACATATGAATGACCTTTGGAAACGGTGCTGTTACCACTGATGAGGAAGTGTGTGAAAGAGGCCAAGCCCACATGCCTAGCTTTTGGGTGGAGAAAATAGAGACATGTCCTTCCCTCAAGTCCCTCTAGCCCTTGATTTCCCATCTGTCAAATGAAGATAAAGGCAACACCTTTTCTGTTGGAGATAAGCATGGATAAATCCTTAAAGACTGCAAAGGATTCAGAGAAGGGGTTATATAAAGGTGCTTATATTAAGTACCTTACACAGACACACCAGCTCTAAGCTGGGTATAATCTTGTTTATTTAGGTTAGAGCAAAGGACTTGAAGTTAAACTGGCTGGGATCTCATCTGAGCTCCAACAGGATCAGGAGTGGGCAGCGGAGCAAAACTAGGGGACGGTGCTGCCCTTTGCCTTCGTCCTTTTAAATCAGAAAGTTTTAGATACCCTGAAGGGCACTCAGTAGCTGTACCCAGCTTTCCATGCCCTAAGGATATTCAGTATCTAGGGTTTTTTGGATAGTCCTGAAGTTCCTGGTTCCTAAACATTTGCATCCCTAAATGCACAGTCTCTGTTTAAAGAAACTGTCACCCTTTTGGTGAAAAGGGCAGAGTGTGGAAAACTTTTTTTACTCTAGAAAACTCTACAAACAGGGAAGTCCAGCTACATGCAAAGATTGTCTGGGCCAGTGGATGTCTTCTGCAGCTATTGGAAACTACGTGCTGGCAGGCCTGTGGGCAGTGACGCTGGCTGGGGCTGCAGGAGGTTAGAGATGCTGGCACAAGCCCTTGGTTATCCTGTTAGAGGGATTAGGAGCGAACTGGGGCTTAATCCACTGCTATGGTGCTGTGATCGTTTTTCCTTCCTGCTTGCAGTGGCTGACATGTGTGGCAGGATGGGAGACTTGATCCCACGGGGCAGGAAACCTTCCCAGGACCTGTGCTGTGACCTGAACCACAACTTTGGGCTCTAGAAAAGAGCCATGCCTGTAAGGAATGAGGCTGGATACCTCTGGCAGGGTTCTTTTTTTGGGCTCTTGAAACTGGGGTGAGAGAGGCAAACCATGTTGCAAGGAGGGTTGTGTGAGCGTTTTGGGTGGGGAGTCCCTCCGAGGTGTAATGGTTGACTTTCTTATGAGATAAACCTAAGCCAGTGAACTCCTTTATAGAACAGATAGTTCAAACAATAGCTGCTGCTACCAAAAAAAGATCCGTCCAAGGGCTGAGCATGACTTTGCTGGGGGTGGGGGGAGCACCTTTGCTAGCTGATGATGTGGAGTGAGAGGTCCTGTGGTTCAGAGGTGAGTGTCTGAGAGGGAGTGGAAGGAAGGAACACAAATCTGTGCTGATACCTGAGCCATCATCTGCACGCTCATTGGCCGTGGGAAGCACCCTGTCCAGTTTTATGGCAGATGGGGGCTTTAAGCTTGAGCAAGAGGCACCTTGTTCACCTCCCTTGTTCACAGGAAAACTCCCTTGTATAACCTGAAAATTAAAGAGGATTGCATCAGAGAAATGAGTGGCCCCATCACCTATTTTCCTCTTTATGACCCCAGCTACGGGAATCAGGCTATCTGCTATCAGCATAGCTTGGAAAGGGTTGTAGCACAGCAAAGCCTGCCAGATTTCCATGCAGAAGAAACTAAACCCAGTGGTAAATCCTGCTATAACAAGGCCTAAGTAGTCCCTGCAGAAGGGAGTGAAATTATGCCTGACCTTCGACCTACCCAGCTCTTTCAAGTAGAGCCATCCCTTGCAAAAACTTGGCGGCTGTATGAGCCCGGGCGTGGTGTTCGCCTGTGGGAGCTGTCTCCATTCCTTCTTGCTTCTCTGTCCTTGACAGGTTGTTCTTTTTATCTTTTCTTCTCTGCTTCCCATAACCAGAGCTTCCCACTGCCAGCTGGGACAGCACAGACTCTTCCCAACTCTAGTTTCTCATTGGGATGCCTCTTTCCATCGCAGGTCTCCATTCACTGGTGCCTGCAGGAAGCACCATCCCTATGGAGAGAACATTGCTCTGCCTGGCCTCCACCACTTGCTTTTTAATATCCTTTCCCATGCATGTTCCTCAGGACATCGGCATTCATGCCTCTGGGGACAGAAAGAAAACATTTGCTTTCTGTTTTTAGAGAGGCTGATGCTTTTTCTGCAGCTCCCTCTGGGTCTTGCGTTCTCTCCAAGACTAATCCAGGCAGTAGCCCCTCAAAAGGCTGAACAAACACCCTTGTCCTAGTTGCTTGTGCACAGCCCTGGGAATCTTGCCCTGCTCTCTCCTCCTCCTGACCTTGTTTTCGTCGGAACACCACAGCAGTAATTACCCTGAGGTTGAAGGGTTATTCGAAAGCAAGTACTGTGTCTTGTCTTCTCCTTCCGTTCCAGATGCTGTTTCTCCCTACACTGGAGTTAAACTCTACCTGGAGTTTCCTTTGGGCTTTTATTAATGAAAGGAAACACCACCAGCACGGGTGATGGATGTAGGTGGGAATATGTGTCCAGTTTCATGTGTTCTTCATGTCCCGGCACTGACAAATCACCAGTGCACCAGGACCCGTTGGCAGGTCTGTCTCTGGGGTATCACTCCCAGTTTGGTGCTCTCATGGGCACTGGTTGACTGTATCTGAGAAAAGCATTAGCTGGACACTGGATGGAATGGGAAGACTGGTCAAAGTGCATGGCCTGGGCTGGGCTGCCTGGCCTGTGGCTGCTGCTCTGGCTAAATTGCCAAAGCCAGGAATGTAGCAACACTTGGGCAGAGTCAACACATAAATATGAGCAGCCCAAGTGGCTGAAATTGAGGGTTTTGCAAGAAGAGATAAAAATCAGCTTCACGTTTAGGAGGAGGAGGGCTTTCCATTACAGGGTCAAATGATCCATCACTCCTGTGCTGTGCAGTGCTCTTTTCCAAAGAATTTGCTGCTGAATGTGGATTTAGCCTGAATATGCCTTAGTCTTTCAGGGTTAAATATGTTTCTGCTTTCCAGGGCAGAGCTCCCCACATGGCACCAGTCCCTCTCAAGAGCATGGCTGGGGTTTCCAGCCCTTGGTGGCTGGGCACAGCTCAAAGAGAAACTAGTTTGTGGCTGAACCAGTGTAGCTGTGGTGTGGTGCTTTGGGCAGAGAACTGTTATGTCCCTCCCAGTCCCTTTCCTGTGTACACCCAACCTGGCTGAAAGCTGTTTTCCTCGATGCTAGTTACGAGGAACTTGGGAAAACCCCATGCTGCTGGCTTGCTGGGTGACAAGGGCAGCACAGGGCACTCATGTTCCCTGTCTGGAAGAGGGGAAGCCCTCGCCAGCTTTCATCCCACCCAGGGAGAGAAAAGTGGGGTTTGTGCTGCAAAACAGCTCTTCCTCCTGCCAAGTGTTGGCAGCCCCCAAGTACATCCCGGCCCAGCTCTGCACCCTCTGCCTGCCAGCCAGGGCCGGGAGCCATGGTCACTGCCAGGCTCAGGAAATCCCGGAGACCCGAGGGTCAAGGTCTGGCATGGGGCGAAACAGTGGATCCCCCGCACTCGAGCATCATCAATTTGCCCGTGGTGGCTCTAACTTCCAGGCTGCTAATGAGGCACCTTTGGCTCTGAGGCCAGTCCACAACCCTGCCTCTCACCCTCCTGCTGCCTGCCTGAACCCTACACCCCGGGCTGGCTGCGGTGCTCCCTTTGCTGCCTGCACCTCCGGCGCTGCCTGCTCCCCGCTTCTTGCCTGCACCCCTAGTGCTGCCTGCACCCCCCGAGGGGTCTCCCCGGGGTCGCGGACCCTCGGTGGGGCTGTGCCGGGGGCGGCGGGGCCGGTCCCGGTGCCGGTCCCNTGGGGCTCTCGCTGCTGCTGCTCGTGTCCGGTGAGTGCCGGGGAGCCCGGGATGCCGAGGAGCCCGGGTACAGGAAAACCTGGCTGCCGGGGAGCGTGGGGTGCTGGAGTGCCGGAGATCAGGGGTGCCGGGGGTCCGGTGGTGCAGGGGAGCCAGGGTGGTGAGGAGCCTGGGGTGCTGGGGATCCGGTATCTGGAGTGCAGGGTTGTCCGGTATGCAGGGAATCCGCGGTGCAGGGGAGCGCGAGGAGCAGGGGATTAAGACTACTGAGGATCCCAGGATGGTGGGGATCTGGAGTGCGAAGGATCCGGAGTGCAGGGGATCGAGGGTGCAGGAGTTGTCCGGTGTGCAAGGGAAGCCGGGATGCCGGGGATCCGGATGCAGAGGGAGAGGATGTGGGGTGCAGGGTGAGGGCGTCCCAGCTGCCGTGTGTGGGGTGCAGGGGTGCGATTGAGAGGGTGCGCAGCCCCAGGGCTGCCGCTGCAGGAGCAGAGGAACTCGTGTCCACGATCCCGTCCTCGCTGCCGAGCCGTCAGTCGCTCAGCCGGGCTATCCCGTGCTCCAAGGCTGAGATAACCGTGCCCACAATGTAAACAACCTCCCTGGGACCGCCTGGTACTGCGTGCCCGGCTGGCCTGGCCAGGGGAACCCCGGGGAGCAGCAGCACTATCATCACCCTGTGGATCATGTCTGGGGCAATTGGCTCCAAAAGAGATGGACGAGACCAGAGAAAAGGGGAGCAAAGCCCAAGTGGAGGCTCCAGGCCAAGGGACAAAGGGCAGCAGGAAGGGGGGAGGAAGGCCCTGTTTGTGTTTGCTCTCCCCGGGCTGAGGTGCCCTTTTTGCCCTCTCGAGACCTGACCTCCCCCAGCCCTGCTGGGATGAGCTGTCCCAGTATATGAAGGATGTTATTTTTGCCTTCCAGCCAGCCTGTGGGTTCATATAAGCAAACATTTCCAAAAGCGGTGGCTGATCTTTGTTGCCTTGGTTCCTGAGTGTTCAGCCTGTGACAGCTCTATCCCCAACCGGAGAAAAATGTGTGTGTGGAGGATGGAGATACTGAACTGCTCCTAAACCAGGCCCAAACCAGCCCAGAAACAGGAGCATCCAAAACTGCTTGCTGCAGTGGAAAATGTGACCTGTGTGCCTCACTGCTAGGAAGGGAGCTGGCTACCGAGACCCACCATGTAAGGGTTTATTCCTGGGAGGGGATAAAAGGGAGTCCAGTTACTTGGAATAACTGAAGTATAAAAGTGGGACCCCTCCTTTCCTGACCTTGGGAGGAGCCCTTGCTGCTTTGCTGCTGTGTCCCACCCCAGACACTCCTGCACTGGAGGCAGTGAGGATGCTGGGGAGGACACATTCCTTGGCGCTCCATGCCTGGGGAGGCAGCTGCTGCTGAACAGAAGTCGTTCTGTCCGCAAGGTCTTGGCTGGCTGACAGGAGAGATCCTTGGGATGAAGAGGCTGGATGTGCCTGAGACCTGCAGAGGGGCATGGGGCAAAGGCATCCCCCGTATCAGCAGGAGCCCTCTCTTCCCATGGTGTAGCTCATGGCAGCGCATTGATGGAGCATGAGGTCATGCAGAACAGGCTGGGCAGCGCAGGCAGCAACTTGAACCGCTGCCCAAGTTTTTCTGCCTCCCGAGGCTGGTCTAAGAGAGCTACAGCATCTTTTTGGAAACTTTCATCTGATGTTGGCCTGTCTGCCACCAGTGTGTACCCTACAGATGTGGAGCATCAGGAAGAGTAGGATTAACTCAAAGGAGTCCTGCTATTATAGGACTAATGAGTAGGAGCTCACTGAGTAGTAGCTTAGGCTAATGAGAACTGTGCTGTTTGGTGTGGGTCTGGGCAGCAAGCCCACAGCTTGTTAACTTCCACCTTCTCCAGGTCATGCAGGTAGTGAAGGGTTATTCCTGGGTCTGACCTGGGCTCAGCCCTTGCTCTGACTCCAGCAGTGTGGCAGAGAAGAGCCTGCCATAAAGGGATGTGCTGTCCTAGCGCTTGGCGAGGAGTTACTGAGGCTTTCGGCCAGTTCTGTGGAAATCTGATTTAGGTTTATGGAGAATGTTGCCGTCTTGCAGCTTTTAGGGTAGAAGTAATTAAGGGTGGCCAGCTCTTGCAATTTGATTCAGCCCTGCAATGGGGAGCAGAAGGTTGATGGGTGCGGTAGGCTGACTTCACTCACTCCCCTCCTCAACAGGATAGGGTGGGAAAAAGAAGGCAAAGATCCAGTGTGGGTCCTTCCCATGGTCTGCAGTTCTTCATTAGCTGCTCTGTTGTGGGTCCTTTCCATGAGATACAGTCCATAACGAGAGACTATTCCAGCCTGGAGTCCTCTGTGGGCTGTGGTGTGGATATCGGCTCCCCTGTGGTCCTCCACAAGCTGCAGGGAGACAGGTCTTCTCCATGGGCTGCAGTGGAATCCCTGCTCCAGCACTTGGAGCATGTCCTTCCCCTCCTTATTCTCTGCAAGTGAATAAGGGGGTGTCTGCAAGTCTGTTTCTCTCACATTTTTCTCACTCTTCGCCCACGGCTGCTGTGCAACCCGAGTGTTGGTGATGGGCATGGCTTTGGGCAGCAGGGGGTTGTTTTGGCATTGTCTGGGACTGGCTGTCTCCAACATGGGAGCAGCTCCTGGTGTCTTCTTGGAGAAGCCACTCTTCCAGCCTCTTGCCACCACCACCTTGCCACATAAACCTTATACCATGGGAGATGCTGGAAGTGGATGAACAGGCAGGGAAGATGGTGCAGCCCTACCAGTTCCCTGGGGGAACCTGCCTGTGAGCTGGGGCTGCCTTGTGGGAGCTGCTTAGAGAGTGATGAAAATCTGGCAGATGTTCTGCAGGAATGGACTGTGTGCTCCCTCCCTGCATGTCTCCAGCATCTGGGAACCAAGGCATGCGGGCTCCCCCTACAATTTTTTTTGTTTGTATTCTTACAAGTACAATCTTTCATGAGCAAAACTCAGCAGTGGCACCAGCCCCTTTCCCTTGAATGATTCTGTCCTACTCATTCCTGAGTGAATCCCAGCCTGGCCACCCTTGTTTCCCAACCAAACATCAGAAAGATTTGATGCACCAAAGCCCTGGGTTTCCCCTGTCCTCTCTTTGACATGCTCGTTCTGTTAACCCCCTTTTTTAATGTGCCAGAGCAGGGCAGGTCCTTGCTGCTCTCTCATGCTCTTGGTCTCAACCATCACTCTTGAATGTCAGCAGCCCTGTGCAGGATCCAGCAGTCGGTCCCTGCCAGGTGCTCCCCTCCCTGTGGAATCTGCAGCAGATCGGTTCCTGCTTTTGGGCTGGGATGCCTTTATGTGCATCCATGGGGTTCTGGTGGATGCCTGCCTCAGGGATGGTTTGCAGTGACACATGGTTTTACTCCCAGGTGACTTCTGTGATGTGAACCACTGTCAGAATGGGGGCACCTGCCTGACTGGGATTAATGAAGCCCCTTTCTTCTGCATCTGCCCTGAGGGCTATGTTGGGATTGACTGCAATGAGACAGAGAAAGGTGAGGAGCTGACCCTCTCTCAGCTGCTCCGTGAAGGCCAGCAACCTTGCAGGAAGTCAGTGTGCCCTTGCTGTGGTCCTGCACCACTGCCCCCGGGGTCTGGCCTTGCTGATGGCGGATGGACACATGGAGTGGAGATCCAAGCATGGATACGGTGACGGGATATGCCTGGGGGGAATGCAATGTCTTTGGGGAGTGGCAGCCCTCTGGATGCTCTTATTTTCCACCTGTGCCTATGTTACACCTGTTTTTTCTCTTTCCCAGGCCCCTGCCACCCCAATCCTTGCCACAACAATGGCGAGTGCCAGCTGGTCCCAAACCGGGGGGACGTCTTCACCGACTACATCTGCAAGTGCCCCGCGGGGTACGATGGGGTGCACTGCCAGATCAGTGAGTATGGTGGTGTGAGGGGGCCAGGGGAAGCTGCTTCTCCACTGAGGCTTGGAGTCCCTCTGGACAACTCTGGGGTAACAACTAGAGGGTGTTTGCAGCTGTGACTGTGTGGGGCACCAGCTTCTATCAGGGACCAGGGGCTGTTTTGCAACTTGCAGAGTGAAGGGAAGGGCCATGGCACAGGGACAGGCTGTGTCTGAGCCTTGTTCTGCATCTCTGGAGGGACACAGTGCCTCGAGTAATGAGACAAGGGGTGCCTCGAGGTTCAGCCTGGTCCATGTGGGCTCACAGCCTTGAGAGTCCTGGTGCACCCATGTGATTCTCTCAGTGGGGATGTGGTGTAGATGGCTCCTTGAGTTAGAGCTTCAACCTGTGCCACCTTATCAGCAGGGATCCTGCCATGGCCCTTGCTCAGGGGATACCTCCCCCTCTTCCCGCTGCATGAAATGAGGGGTCTCCTCTCTGGGACTGGTTCTGGGTTCACCTCCTGAGCTCCCCTACTCTGTCTCCTAGACAAGAACGAGTGCTCCTCCCAACCTTGCAAAAATGGAGGCACCTGCCTGGACCTGGATGGTGACTACACCTGCAAGTGTCCTTCTCCATTCTTGGGGAAGACCTGCTATGTCCGTAAGTCCCTGGCACCAACTGTAGGGAATTCCCTTTCCTTCCCTGTTCCTGCTGCTCTGTCCATCATTGCCAGCGTGCCCCCTAGCCAGCTGGGTTAGGGGATCTGAAGGGCAGCTGTGGGTGCTGATGTGCTGGCTGTCCTTGATGCCAGCCAGCCTGGTCCTAATGGAGGCAACATCCTTGGGAAGGTGCTGTCTCCTCTCTGGGGTGGCCCCTGGATGGCCTTTTCACCCCAGACCTCTATACTGTGAGGGGGACAGATGGATGGTGTGGTTTTGGATGAGGGCTGAGGAGCAGGGGACACCTTAAGGACAACCAGATCCTAGGGCTGGCCTCCATCTCCTTCTCTGTCCCCAGACAAGAAACAAATGACCCCTAGTTCTGCTCGCTGGTTACTGTCTCTCTTTGGCCCTGATGTTCCCACTGTCCGCAGGCTGTGCTGTTCTCCTGGGCATGGAAGGAGGAGCCATCTCTGACGCCCAGCTCTCGGCATCCTCTGTTTACTACGGCTTCCTCGGCCTCCAGCGCTGGGGACCGGAGCTTGCCCGCCTCAACAACCACGGCATTGTCAATGCCTGGACTTCCAGCAACTATGACAAGAGCCCCTGGATCCAGGTACCTGCGGCAGGACTGGGAGCACCAGCATAGGGAGCAGCCCTGTTAGCCATGGCTGATCTTGCAGCACTGCTGTCACGGGATTTCCCTGCTCCTTGTGGCAAATGTGGGGCTAGATTTCTGGAGCAAGGGTCCACCCAGGGGCATCTTGGGATGTGCCTGGAGAAGGCAAGTGTTGGAGGAAGATGGGAACTGGGGTGATGAACCCTGGGCTGCCCACTGTGGGACGCGGGGCTGGAAGGATGGAAGGCTTTCACCTGGAGGAAGTCATAGCGCCCTGGGCAGCCTCTTTCCTGGTCCCAATGCTGAGTGTAAGCCCACCCTCCTATCCAGGCTTGGTGGTGCTGGGGGGTGCAGGGGCTGTACACCCTGTCCATGCTGTGCCCTGCTCATCCTCCTCCCCTCCACAGGCCAACCTGCTGCGGAAGATGCGGCTGACCGGGATCATCACGCAGGGCGCGCGGCGTGTGGGGCAGCAGGAGTTCGTCCGCGCCTACAAAGTTGCCTACAGCCTGGACGGGCGGGAGTTCACCTTCTTCAAGGATGAGAAGCTGGATGTAGACAAGGTGGGCTGTGATGCTCTGCACAGGGGTTGTCCCAGCTCCCCCCACCCCATGCTGGAGTGGCTTTGAGCTACATCCCAGAGTGTCCCTGTGTGTGTGAAAATGCTTTTGACCTGGGGCAAAGCCGTGTGTGGAGCCATCCTAGCAGTGAGATGGCACAGGCAGTTCCAGTGCTGAGAAGTACTCTCTGCCTCTGTTTAATTGACCATAATAAGCATAATCAAAGAAGCAGCACTGACATATTTAGGTCATTCAGATAATATCTTTATCACTGACACACTGTGGGAGCTGGGCATGGTCTGGCAGTGCTACTGAACAGCTTGGGTGGCTTGTTGTGTGTCTGCACCAAGCACTAGTCGAGAGTGTGTCTCTCAAAGCAGAAATACTCATAGATTGCAGTGCTCTCCACTCTCAGTTCTTTATGGCAATTGTCTCCTGGTGGTTTTTTGAGCATCCAGGAAATGGTTGTGAGTATCTGCTTCACTTTACAAAACTGAAAAATTCCTCTTGTTTCTCCAGCAGTGGAAAAAAATGTGTGAAAACATGACCTGACTCTATTCGTTGTGTTAAAAAGAAAGAAGCAAGCTACCTCTATGCTTTTCATAATTTGTGGAGCATTGTGATAGTGGGAGGAGGTGGATGTTGCTGCATGTGGGGTTCTGTGGGGGTGAGGATGAAGCAGAAAGTATTGCAAAGCTCTGTTGAGAGTGTTGAAGCTGCTGCAAAGTCATGCACTGCTCCAGGGCATGAAAGCAGAGCCCAGCTCTCCCCTCTCTGCCCTTTTGCCATTGGCAATGCTGAGGTCTCTCCATCTGCTGTGCAAGGGATTTGATGCAGGAGGCTGTGGGAGGGCTGGGCCACTCAGCCCTGCTCACTGTTGCAGATTTTTGAGGGGAATATGGACTATGGCACCATGCAGACCAACATGTTCAACCCCCCCATCACGGCCCAGTTCATCCGCATCTACCCCGTGATGTGCCGCCGCGCCTGCACTCTGCGCTTTGAGCTCATCGGCTGTGAGATGAACGGTAAATGTTGGTGGCTCTCCCCTCCCCAGGGGCTGCAGGGCAGGAGGTGACAGGGAGCAGGGCATCACCTCTTGTCCTGGTTCCGATCACCCGGCACAAGGGATTTGTCAGTGCTTGTTTTTCCTCAGGCTGGTGCCTGAAAATAACCTGGGGTGCGTTTGGGGAGCAAAAGCTGCTAATCCCACTGGCTCAGCCAGCTCGAGCTGCATTCTCATGCTACTAACACCTCTAACACCTTCCAAGCCAGGACTTTTTATTGCACCCCCTCCCTCCCTGTCTGAACTGTGAACCGGCTGCTTTTCCTGCCGAGGATCTTGAAAAGCACCAGAGGATCAAAGTACTCTGGGAAATGTGAGGGGTGAGCCCTTTCCCTGTGCCACCCACATTCCTGCCCTGTGGCACATCCCCAGCAGCTGAGTGGGACTCACATGTCTGTGTGGGAGTGGGACACTGTGGGGGCTTGGGTCCTGTCCTGCTGTGTGGGCGCAGTGCCATCCATGATTTTGGCTGGGGATGTCTTTGCATTGCTCTCTTCACTCGTGAAAACATCCTCCTCTGCCTCCTACCAAAGCTTTCTGTATTCCAGGGCTGTGCTGTGCTGTGGGGACATCTGCTCATCTCTGCAGCAGGAGGCACTGTGAGACAGGGAATAGCTGGGAGCTAAAAATCCCAGGAAAAGGCACTCCTATACCTCTGCTGAGCATTTGCCTGCCTGGCCCTCTTGCTGCTCCAGGCAATGGAAAGATGGGAATGTGGGGATGGTTTCTAGCAGGGCTGCGGGGTTTTGCTCGCGTCGGTGCGGTGTACTCTTTCCTTTTCACTGCCTGTGTAAACTGTTGTGTTACAGTGTATTTCAACACGGCAGGTTGCTCGGAGCCTCTGGGCATGAAGTCCCGCCTGATCTCCGACCAGCAGATCACAGCCTCCAGCGTCTTCAAGACCTGGGGCATTGATGCCTTTACCTGGCACCCCCATTACGCTCGCCTGGACATGACGGGCAAAACCAACGCCTGGACCGCGCTGCACAACGGCCAGTCCGAGTGGCTGCAGGTGGGTCTCCGGGCCCTCCCTCTGTAACCTCCTGTCTCCTCCCAGGCTCCTCCAGCTGTGTCTGGGGCCACCTCCTGTGCCTGGGGTCACGTCCTGTGCTGGGGTTGCTGGAAGGAGGATGGGCACCCCTGATGTGTGCTTTGCTGTGGGGCAAACAGCCCGGCAGCGCACTCCCTGAGCTGGGATCACAGGGGCAGGTCAGGAGGGGACCACAGCCACTGGTTTTAACAGCAGTCCTGGAGTCTTGGGTCATTGCCCATAGGGACAGGGTGGTGGTGTCTCTGTAGCTTGTGGGGTGCATCAAGCATACAGCGCCCCTACTCTGCATCACCCTTCGAGGAAATGCCATCCCAGCCTGAGGGGACAGTCCCACGACCCTCTGGCTGCCCAGAACGCAATGTTTCTGTTTTGCAGGAAAAAATCAGGTTTGCTTTTCTCTTCTCGGTCTGGAATGGAAACAAATAGTTTTGAAATTTCCTTCTCAGTTTCCTTTCCTCCCCTGTTTTTATACTTTTCACATGATTCCATGACATAATAGGACAAAGCAGTTTAGATATTTGTCCCGCTTTTTATTTGGGAAATGATTAAAAGCAGCTGTTTCACAGCCCTAAATAAACCAGCTTATCAAGACATTGGCTGATGGGGTCGGGATGACACGCTGAGGTGGGCTGTTGCACCACAGACTGCCTGTTTCTGTATGTGTGTATAGATTTACATATACACTCAGGATTTATATGGTATAGCTGGAACTGCCCTTGATGAACATGGAAAAAGAACTAAATTAAGGAGACTTTCAGCTCCTTTGCTGGTTACCCTGTGCCAGCAGCAGTAGCGCAGTGTGGCAGAATAAAGAGAATAGAAACCATCTCACTTAGAACCCAAATGTCAGCCTGTGCTGAACAGCATATTTTGTCAGCCAGAACTGCTTTCCAGTGGAAATGCGTTTCCTCTGGGAATCCTTTATTTTTTTTGAATGGAGATTTTTTGCTGTCGTTCCCACATTGTTGGCAAAAATGTGAAGGTGACGGGGCTGGGCAAGGGTGCTGAGGCAGTGGGTTTGCACCCACTTTAGATTGCCTTGAGAGATGCTATGAGTATTGAAGGATCAAATACTTCACAGTAGGGTTTTATGTGTTGCCTGGGATTGGGGTGGGGGTCAAGTGGTGTTTTCTCCATTCTGGAGAAGCTCATCCTGGGTGCCTCTGGAACATGAAGGGTACTGTAGGATGGGAGCACCATCCCTACAAAGGAGTTGTGACAAACCTTGTCTCTGTGCCAGATCGACCTCCGGGACCAGAAGAAGGTGACAGGAATCATCACACAAGGAGCCCGTGACTTTGGGCACATCCAGTATGTGGCAGCCTACAAGGTGGCCTACAGTGACAATGGCACATCCTGGACCCTGTACCGGGATGGCCAGACAAACAGCACCAAGGTGGGTGTGGGCAGGGCAAGGTGGGCAGTGACCTCCTGGAGCTCAGGGATGCCGTGGTAGGGAGGGCTGGATGGCGGTGGGGGGGGTCCTGGCGATGCTGACACCCACCTGTCCCCTTCTAGATCTTCCACGGCAACAGTGACAACTACTCACACAAGAAGAACGTGTTTGACGTGCCCTTCTACGCCCGCTTCGTCCGCATCCTGCCCGTGGCCTGGCACAACCGCATCACCCTGCGCGTGGAGCTGCTGGGCTGCGATGAGTAGGCGCGTGGGGAGGAAGGACGGGGCTGCTCTTCCCAGCCACCCAGCCTGCACCCTGCCTGCCCCTGCCCATTCCTGCTCTGACCTCACACCCCCTCTCCATGTCCCCACACTTGGGAGGCAGCTGAGAGGGCTCCCCTGCCCCGCGTTGGTGCTGGGACTGCAGCACTGCACTTTACGGGGCCCTTGCAGGTGGGATGTGGGGATGGCTCCTGCCCTTTTGCCGCATCAGCCAGGGATGAGACCGCCCCCTGCAACTGGGACTTGGCTGGGGGATCCTCTCCTGCAACTGGGGCTTCCTTGGGAGACCCCATCCTGCAAATGGGGCTTTGCTGGGGGACCCTGTCCTGTAATCAGGGCTTGGCTGTATGCTCCCACCTAAAGCCAGGGACAAATTTTCTCCCCCTTCTTGCTTCTGCTTCCAGCAGAGAGTTTGCAGCCAGTGGCAGTCCCTTGCCTGCACCTTCTTGGGGCTCAGCAGTTTTCAGGATCTTAGGGCAGACACCCTGGGCTTGCAGCCTCCGTCATCCCTCCTGCTCCCTGCACGTCTGCAAGCAGGGGCTCTGAAAATCCTGTGAAAAAACTCAGCTGTTGTACCGTGCCCATTTTGCCAGGCCCTGCATATCCTTGCCTGTGGTGTCAGCACTGCATAGTGCAAGGGGAGTGATGAGATGGCTCCTGTCAAGAGGCACCGGGTCCCCACTGCTAGTGGCTCTACCCGCTGGATGCTCCAGCAGGCACCATGGTTGGCATTTTGGCAAGCACTCCCCATTCCCCTTCCTGGGGTGCCAGCTCCAGTGTCCTCCCAAGTCTTGGCATTGCTGCCATCCCCAGCTCACTGCAGTTTGGGGTGTCTGGAGGTCCATTGTTCCCAGAGCTGAGTGGTGACCAGGGGGACTGCAATGTGGTAGTGGGGAGGGATGGCTTTGTAGCCACAAGGATATGGAAAAAAGATGGCAAAGGTGGTAGTTAAACCACCCAAATGCAGCAGATAGAGAGCTGTGCCATGACCCTTTTTGTAACCTGATTCTTTGTTTTCCCTTTTTGTGGGGTGGAGAGGAGCCTCTTGCAATGCTCTCAGGATTAGCAGTAGGAGATGAGTGAGACCCAGCACCAGCAGGTGGTCCCGGGCTGGCAGCGATGCTTCCCCTGCCTGCTGGGATGTGAAGTGGCCATGGGGCAGTGGGTTCACTGTGGCAAGGGCCGAGGGAGCCTGGGTGGGATGGTGGCAGCAGCCCTGCTCCAGGATATCTCTGACAGTATTAAAACCAGCTGAAACTTTAGGGCTGTTGGCTTTTCTGCTCTGTGCCTCCCTGAGAGCCATCTCCCAAAGCTCAGCAGGTCCGGTGATCCCTCTGAGCCCCTGGCTCTTCCATCTTGGAGGGCTGCCAACTGCTGTGATGACCCCACACCTCTCCTGCTTTCACAGACCCTCCTAGCTCCTTTCCCTGTCTGAAAAACGGGGTATCAAGGCTTTGTGGACATCTTCCCTGCTGCCTCCACCCTGTCTGCAGCTGCCGGAGCCTGTGCTCGCAGCTGGCCAAGTGCAGTGGGAAGGGACTTGGGGAGGGGAAAACTCTATCAGCACCCCACACCCTTTGTCTCCTCCTTTGGCTTTGATCCTCCAGCAAATACCCCAGCTTGGAGCTAGATTGGCTCTTAAACCCCGGTGTGCTCCCAGGCCGGACGGAGCTGTGAGTTTTGCCAGGGCTGCCTGCAGGGATGTTCCCAGGAGGGCCCCCTGGATGGAGGATGGATGCTGCTGGAGCAGGATTGCCCTGCATTGAGGATGGGGTCCCTTGTCGGGAAGGAGAACTGGAGTGAACAGAGCATAGATTTGCTCTTCCCCAAAGTCTTCTGCCACGCTGGACAGGGACCCCTGAGGTTGGCACAAATGGCCAAGGACCACCCACTTCCCACCACAGCTCTCTGTCCCCACAGCTCTGGACAACATTCATGCATATTCCTGCTGCCAGCAGTGCCCTGCTCGTCCTGATATCCCCTCCTTGGGCCCTGCCTGTGGGAGGTGGGCTCTTGCCTGACTCTGTGGGTGCCAGCTCCAGGCACCAGAGAGTTGAGGGATTGTGTGAAGAGCTTGGGCTGAATTCACTGTGCCTGTGGCTGCTTGGTGACAAATAGCAGCCACAGCTAGAGCCAGGGACAGGAGGGACAGTCTGCCTGGTTCACCTCCAGACATGCCACCCTTATCACCGGGAAGCTGGTGCAGAGATAAGAGCAGTTCATGTGGAGTCCAGCCAAGACAGCCCTGAGCCAGAGACATGGCAGAGGCTCCATGAGGAGGGTGATGGGAGCAGATGCCATGTCTCAGAACAGGGGATGCATCCTCAGCCCCTGAGTGCTGCTTCCCCCATGCCCACTGCTACCCCCCAAGTGAGCCCCTCTGGTGGATGCTGAGCTCTTTCTCAACCTTGCGCTATTTCCTTCCTCCTCTGGAGCACCAGGATGGGGGCACTGGTGAGAGCCAGGGTGCCTTCCCTGCCATGCACAGCCCCTAAATATTTGTCACTATCCCTTGGATGCTCTTCCTGGACGTGGCCGGGTTGCTGGAGCAGCAGGAAGGCTGGGATGGCCGGCACGCTGCGGCACTCTGCTGACTCGGCTGCCTGTGCTGCCAGCTGCTGTGAGCTGGTTTCTCAGGAAGCAGCCGTCAGGGAGAGCATCCTCTTGCCTCTCACCACCACCCGGAAAGCCCAGCACCTCCTCCATCCTACCAGGAATGTGAGTGTTCCTCCCCAGTTTTGGCCTTGGCAATAGGTTCCTGCTGGAATCATTCAGTGCCAGTGGCATTTCATGGACAAATCTCTCTGGTGGGGCCACGGTGGACCTGTCAGCTGCTGGCCTTGAGGCAGGGAGGATAGGGATGACATTTTTATGGCTCCCATTCAGCCAAAGTTTCAGCCAGCCCTAAACACATGCCCTAAACATGTGCTCCTGGGTCAGAGCTATGCTGACCCTGCACAGCTTTGCTTACTCTGAAACCTGTGGTCCCACCCAGGGTCCCCCTCAGGGAGCAGAAAACAAATATGGGATCATCCCAGAAGTGCCACAAATAGAGCAAGAGGTGGTAAGGAGTGAAGGGGACTCCATTTTTCCTCTGGGTCTGCCAGTGGCCAGGTCCTTCCCCATTCTGCCTGTTGACCAGGAAAAAGGAGAGGCATCATTGGCCACATCCAGACAAGGGTCATGTCCAAAGGTAAGCCAGGAGCTGTTGTTGAAAAGAGATGCAGAAAAGCATTCCTACTGCCACTCCCCTCCTCAGGCCGGGCAGAGCATGGTTGCTGCAAGTGCTGGAGTGCAGGCAGTGCAGGCAGCACAGGACACTGTGGGGCTGGTTCCTCGGCTCTGGAACAATGGGATGGCCATGCCAGGGAGCACTGTGCCCTGACAGGGCTGTTCGTCTGCACAGAGAGGAGGTGGTAACCCAGTCGCTGGGTTACCGGGACACGGACAGCTTGGGCAAGCAACTGCAGAGGGGCACTGGTCGCCGGGATGCAGCTGGGATGTCATCCCACCATCTTCTCCGTCCAAGAGGCGGGGCTGGGGGGGGACAGGGACCCTCGTCCAGGATGCAGGGCAGCATAGTGGCCGCATGCCGGGAGATGTAATTGCCCTTCCATTGTGGGCTGAGGGACAGGCTGCTCCGGGCAGCGGAGCAGGCGGCGTGCCCGGCCGTCACACTCCCATGTGTCCGGGCAGCCCGGCTCCACCTCATCCCTCCTCGGGGAGGGCTGGCAGGCCCGGTGGGTGTGCAGGGAAAAGGAGAACAAGGAAGGGCAGTGCCTCCAGACCGCGGGTCCCACGGCCATGCCCGGCTGGGGTTTCCCCTGGGGAACGCGGGCTGCCGTGCCGGCGCTGGCGGCAGATAACGCGGCTTCCTTGCCGGCTGCTCCCTATCAGTGCGGCGGCGTCGGGCAGACAACATCGCACCGAGAGCGCTCCACGCTGGGGGACTGTCAGAAAGGGGTCCTGGCCCCCCTCACCCCGCAGCCAGCCTCGGAGCGGTTTATTTTTACACGAGTTGTTTTCTTTCCGGCTTGAAGCCATCCTGCGCGGCGGCAAGAGCCGGACCGGGGCCCGCACGCCTCATTTCCTTGCCATAAAACAACAAAGTGGGGGGTGATGCAGCGCACCGGGCTGGGACAGCGGGTCGATGGGTCAGGGCACACGCGGCTTTGTGGTTCCTTCATGTGTTCAGCCTCCCTGTCCAACCCCTGACCGGCATCCCCCGGCTGTGCCGCCGTACTGCCCTTCCTGAGGACTCAATCCGGGGCTCTTGGAGACGGGTCTGCATAACTGTGTGCCAGTGGAAGCTGGCATGGAGGGCATCATCCAAGTTTAGGAATGATGCCCCCTCACATGGGTGAAAACTGGTCACCCCAGAGCTTTCGCCCTGCATTCTGTGCCTCTGCTTTGTCCTCACATCACCAAGCAGACCTTGAAGAGGCTGAATCCCTCAGCTCAGCAGCCTCTCCTAAATCCCAGAGCAGGCAGGTGCTGCCTTGCGCTTCCTAGGCACAAACCACCCCCTGACACAGCCCACCTGTCCCAAGATGCTTGTGCCCACAGTGCTCCTGCCACATGTGTGCGGGACACCACCTTTGCCTGGGAACTGTGACCAGTCCTCCCAGTTGTATGTGGGACAAGGGATGGCTCTTTTTTCCTGGCACTGTGACTTCACCAGGGCTTTGCATGTGGCATCAAAAGATCACACAAGCCCCAAGGAGGCACCTTGCTCACCACTGCTGTCCCTTCTAAGTTGGGGGCAATGTGGGCAGCTGGCACATCACAGATGAGGTGTGTTAATGGTGTGGGCAGGATGGGCAGGATGCAGGCAGCGTGTGGGCAGCGTGTGGGTGCACGGCCAGGCCATCAGCCAGGCAGGCTGGGCAGGCAGGGGGCCGGGGGCACCCACCCCAGCTCCGGGCTGCGAGTAGGGGGTTGGGAAACGTGTGTTTCCCTTTAAGAGGCAGGCCCTGGAGCTGCTTCCTCTCAGCCCTGCAAGAGCCCTAAACACAGTGCATCTGCCTGCAGCCTGCCTGCACGCCTGCCTGCAGCCTGCCTGCAACCAGCGTGAGTAAGGCTTTGCCCCAGCGCCGGGACTGGGGAGGGCTGGCACCCCGGGGCGGTGGGCACCCTGCTTGCCGTGGAGGACAGGGGGGGATAGCATCACCATGCAGGGAGCCGGGCATCACTGCAGAAGTTGCCAGACATCTCTGTGGTGGGTGCTGCAGAACGATGCTCACTGGCATTACAGCTGAGGACGCTGGGCCCCCAGCACGTCACTTTGCAACGCTGGGCTCTGGGAGGGGGCACGGGGGCGGATCACCAGGCATTGGGGTGCAGGGGGAGCAGGGCTGGTGCCCTGCAAACCGGGGTGCGGAGCTGCGGTGCCTCGAGCCCACCTTGGGGCGCGTGGGCAGCACGTGGCGTTGTGGCTGTGGCTCCGGTGCCTGCAGCACTGCTCACCTCTGTGCCGGCTCTGGGGCTGTGCTGGTGCACCCCGTGCCCTCGGGCGCTGGTTCCGCAGATCCCAGTGCGTGGCAAGCATGGGATGCACCCCACGGTGAGCAGTGGCTCTGACTGCCGACGAGAGTCCGGCACCGAGCACCCTGTGGTGAGAGCAGTCGGTTGCACACCCTGCTTCCCGGAGACCACCACCGTCTCCTATATCGGACCCTGCCGGGGGTGAGAACCCGCTCTCACACAGCCCCCTGGCCCAAGGCACATTTGCAGGCACTCGTAACCCTCGTCTGAGCAGGGCATAGATGTCAGAGCCCTCCCGGTGTTGAAGGGGGTCTGCCGGAGGCTTGCCTAGTGCCGGGCCCCCTCTGCCGGCTCTGGGAATCCTCACAAGTAGCCAGTCCTGGGAGCACCCTGGGTGAGCCCCATGCAGGGCACCCGTGGGTGCCCAGGCACCCAGAGCTTGGGACAGCGGAGGTCTCTGGTGCTATGGGGCAGCCGGGCTGCCCCCCACCCGTGGGACGTGTTTTGGGAGCAAAATGTGCTGCATGGGGTTGGCACCAGCCGTGTCTGTGGTGCAGAGCTCTGGGTCGGAGTCAGGGGTCCTTGGCCAGGATGGTGGGTGCCACTGGGCTTTGTCTGGAGCTGGGGCAGCAGAGGCAGCCTGAGCCCTCTCCCCACCTCCTCGGCTGGGTTGCACGCTCGGCTGCCTCTGTAAACCGAGCTTGCTGCTTACAGTGGAGCTTGGCCACTTCTTTCTCTCTGCACCCCTACGTGATGTTTTCCCAGTGCTCCCTGTTCAAAGGACACCCTGGGATCCCGTTTCTCCAGCTGCCCCATTGCTGGTTTGGTCTCAGCACTCCCCTCCGGGCCTGGCACTCCACAAGCCCCAAAAGGCAGCAGCAGTGAAAGTGTGTGTGGTGTGACCCAGGCGGGAAGATGAGGAGGGAGGGGATTGGCAGCCCCCACTGCAGGGCAGATCTGGGGACGCTGCTCCTGTTGCCTGCACCCTCCCCTGTGTGCAGGCGAGCCGCTCTGCTGGCTCTTTCCACCCCTTTCCTCACATCCCTGGCATGGAGTCTGCTCAGCACCACTGCTGGGCAGTGCAGGTGTAGGCTCCTGACTATTTTGGAGGGTGTTACAGCAGATTTTTCCCCCTCTCCAGCCCAGGCTCAGGGTTTGGCCTCACTTCCCAGCCATGTTGCTGCTCCTGCTACTCCTGGAGGCCACCCTGCTGCAGCTGGCCAGCGGCTCCCACCACCCCTTCTACAACGGCTTCTACTACAACCACATCATGAACGACATGGGCAATGGGCAGGACAAAGGTATATTGGGGATAGGGGGAGCTGGCAGGTTGTCTCAGCGAACTGAAGTTCCCCCCTGCCTCTGACTGGGGCTGGGACCTATCTCCTGGTGGGGGGGTGGGGCCCAGAGGAGCAGTCAGCAATGCTCCCCAGGTGCTTGGGGCATGCTCATGGTAGAAGAGGTAGTGGCTGGAGGGAAGATTTGGGGACACTGCCCAGCCCTGAACTCTGACCTGCCCATCACTCCTTCCTTACCTGTCCCCAGATTACTTCAATGGAGCCAGACTGGTGGTGGAAACCTCCAAAGACCCTGTCTACAGCTACAGTGGTGCCAACGTCACCCTGCCCTGCCACTACCGCTACGAGCCTGACCTGGGAGATAAGCGCAAAATCCGCATCAAGTGGTCCAAGCTGCGGGATGACTACACCAAGGATCAGGACGTGGCAGTTGCCATTGGCAAGACCTATGTGGCCTTTGGGGACTTCAAGGGCCGTGCTCACATCCACCGGGCCAAGCACGAGGCCTCGCTGGTCATCAGCGATGTGCACCTGAAGGACGATGGCAAATACCGCTGCGAGGTCATCGACGGGCTGGAGGATGAGAGTGACGTGGTGGACCTCCGGCTGAAAGGTGGGGCCATGCTGGGACCTCGTGACCCTCTGTGCCAGGCCAGTGAGCCTGACCTTCTGTGGCATCCCCTCCTTCAGGGACATAGTAAAGCAGGGGGGCCAGGGAGGCCAATTGTGGGCAGAAAGCGGCTGGGATGCTTGGTGGGATGGCGTGGTGGATTGGGGCTGTCTGACTGTGGGGTTTCAGCAGTGAGTGAGCCCAAAGCAGTCTGTGCAGCTGGGACACTGAGGGTGCTGCTGTGGAGTCAGAGTTGGGAGTGACCCCATGGCTGCAGTATTTCCTGCCTTTACCCACCCATCTTCCCGCTGTGCTGCATCATGTCCAGCTGTCCACTCCCCTCCCAGCCCTGGATATCCCAATGCCTTTTGTGATGAACCAAGGGTCCAGCCCCTCTTGCTCACTTGCCATGAGGGATGTGACTCAGCCCTGACTCTCCTTCCAAGCTCAGAGCTGTGAAAATGTCCCTCTTGCTTGCCCCTGCCCATCCCATTGGCCTTGTCTCCCAGTGTCTTGTCCCCACAGGTCCCCGTGACTGTGCCCATGATAGTGGTGCACATGGTTCCGTGGTCCATCTATGTCCGTGCTAGTGGTCCATCCATCCATCCATCCATCCATCCATCCATCCATCCATCCATCCATCCATCCATCCCCATGTTGGCGGTCCTTGTGTCCCTGGGATCGTGGCCCATATGTCCCCATGATGCTGGTCCTTGTATCCCTGTTCCTGTAGCCTATGCATCCCCATGACAATGATCTCTCCATCCCAGCAGAGGCAGTCCATGGCTCCCTGGGACCAATGTCTGTGTGTGTCCAGGGCTGTGGTCTATACAACCCGGCAGTGGTGGTCCCTGCAACCCCATTATCATAGTCTAGGCATCCCTGTATGTGCAGGTGCCGTCCCCTTGAGGGGGTCCGTGTGTCCCCAGGACCGAGCCCCTGTGTTCCTGTGCCACCAGATGTCGCTGGCAACTCACCACTAGCGCCTGCACACCCGGAGCAGCCCCATCCCTGCATTCCTGAGCCTTGGGCTCTGCTGCACAGGGGACCCCTGCATCTCCTGCTGGGGCTGAGCTTGGGGCGGGTGGGCTGCCCACAGAGCCAGCTGAGCATCTCCCATCTGCCTCCAGGCATCGTGTTCCCCTACCAGCCTCCCCGCGGGCAGTACAGGCTCAACTTCCACGAAGCTGAGCAAGTGTGCCAGGACCAAGGTGCCGTCCTCGCCAACTTCAACCAGCTCTTCCAGGCCTGGAGCGAGGGGCTGGACTGGTGCAACGCGGGCTGGCTGGCTGATGGCACTGTGCAGTACCCCATCCGCCTGCCCCGCAAGCCCTGCGGGGGTGTGCACCTCGCCCCGGGCATCCGCAGCTACGGCCCGCGCCACCGCCACCTCCACCGCTTCGATGCCTTCTGCTTCTCCTCCGCGCTTAGAGGTGGGTGCTGGGCCACGGGTGGGGGCTGGGATCCTGGGGAAGGTAGTGTGCATCCCTCTCCCTTAGGGCACAGGACTCGGCCTGGATGGGGATGCACCAGGCAGGGATGCTCCAGATGGGGATGTTCCAGATGACACTCAGCACTGATGCTCCCCTCTCATGCTGCCCTCTCCCTCCTAGGAGAGGTTTTCTACCTGGACCGCCTCGCTGGGATGACACTGGAGGAGGCCAAGCAGAGCTGCCAGGATGCAGGGGCTGAGATTGCCCGGGTGGGGCATCTCTACTCTGCCTGGAAGTTCCTGGGGCTGGACCGCTGCAGTGCTGGCTGGCTGGCAGACGGCAGTGTCCGCTACCCCATTGTCAAGCCCCGGCCCAACTGCGGCCCCTCAGAGCCCGGGGTCCGCAGCTTCGGCTTCCCCAGCAAGGGCAGGTTTGGGGTCTTCTGCTACAAGGAGAGATAAACAGCCAGGAGAGATCCTTCTTGGAGGAAGGATGTTTCCAGCCTGACCATGCCTGGTGTTGGGTGTTTCCCAGGTCTGATTTAGGGATGACTGGGGGGAGGGGGGGGATGGGGGGGGCTTCTTTTTGTTTTGTTTTGTTTTGTTTTGTTCCTTTATATTTTCCACATCTTGCTCAGCAGCTGGCACATGCAGCTGCTTGGGGCAGCTGCCAGCTGGGCAGCGAGGGACAGTGCCTGTCATGGGATGTGTGCAAGGATGTTCCCCATGGGCTACAGCTGCCACCCCACTTGGCTCTGTGTGGCCCATGGGTGGTGGCCCCTTGCTGTGGTGGCAGGTTGTCACCGACACTCGCCTGCCCGTCCAGGCTGGTCCTACCCCCAAGTTCATGAGATGAAAATGAGGCAAAGCTGGATTTGGCCAGAGTAGAGAGCAGGTGTCTCTGTTACACCTGGCCCCTCTTCCAGTCCCATCCCTGTCCCACTGAAGGATGTGCCTGTCCCTGTGGGAGTGCCAGTGCCTTATCTCCGTGTGCCTGTTGCCTGGACTGCACTTGAATTCTGGTGCCTTTTTCTTTGATCAGTTGTTTATGAAAAGATGTATTTTCCTGGACGTCTTCTAATAAATTGGAGAAAGCCCTGGAGTGACGTGGCTGTTCATCTCTCTCCCAGTACAAGAGAGTCTGACATGGAGAGAGGATTTGGGAATCCCTGGCTAGTTGCCTAGGACTGTCTCATCCTTGGCTGAGCATTGTTCCTATTGCTGCTGACTCCGCCCTGTGCCCACCCAAGCTCAGGCAAAGGCTTTGTGTTCCCTCATTAGTGAGTGTTAATTAACCCCCTGGGTGTCAGAACTGAAAGCTGGAAGGTGAAGCAGCTCCTGCTGGCCATAGGTTTTAGATGGCTATGTCCTACTGCAGGGTCCCTCTTCAACTGGGGCTGGGGCTTGGGACACCCCTCCCACCTCCGTTGTCCCCAAGGGTGCACCCCTGGGGCTGAGCCATTCCCATGTAGCCTGGAGCACGCGGTTTGGAGTCCCCTTCCTTCCTTGCTGCCTTGCCGTGGGAGACCCCCCCTCCTCCCAGCCCAGAGAGACACGCCCTTTCCCTAAAAAAACAACACTGACAAAGCGCCCGTTCCGATTTCACTCTCTTTATTATTTATCATTCTTTCAAAATAGGATATGTTCAAAAATATAAATAGGTGCAGGGAACGCTGGTGCCCCGCACGGTCCCCTGGAAAGAGCACGTTGTCCTGGACGGGTGCTGCGCTGCAGAGGGGGCGCTGGGGAAGCAGAGAGGGGCCACAACCCCCAGCACCCGGGTCTCGGGTCTCAGCAACCCCTCGCCTCCCTCCTCCCACAGCTCCTTCCACCACAGCCCCCCGGCCCTCCCCACCTGCCCTGATGCGCTGCAGCAGTAAAAGGATTCTGGAAAAAAAAAATAAAACCCCAAAAGGTGCTGTTCACCCTGGAGATTAAATAACAGAAATAATTACATTGTTCGTGGATAAAATCAGGAAAAAATAATCATCTTTATTATTTAACTTAACCCCCTGCCCTCTGCAGACCCACCCCCCTCCCTGTCCCCAAAGGCACGAAGATAATTGGAACCGGACGGTTAGTAAAAATGCTGAGATCTAATTTGTTTTGCTTTGGTGCTTGGAAAAACATTAATTTTTTTTTATATATATATATACACAAAGGTGGGTTTGTCTTTAATATAATTTTTTTCCTTATATGACAAAAAAGCAACAAGAAGAAGAAGAAATCGACTCTGTTAATATAACTGTTCCGTTAAAAATCTCTCTTTCTCGCGTTTCCCCTCGGTCTCCCGGCCCGCTCTAATGGGTGGGTCTGTGGACGGCGCTGCCGCTGGTTCTCGACCGGCTCCTGGGGCTCCTCTTGTATAGCCTGCGCTGGTAGCTGGAGGCTGTGGGAGAGAAGAAAAGGCACCTTGTTGGCAGGAGCCGGGACAGAGACGCTGCTTGTCCTGCGCTGGCCTCCCCGGCCCCTGGCTCCTTGGAAAAACACGGGCAGCCGCAGGCAGCGCTGCCCGGCGGGTCGCTGTGTGAGCCCCGGCGCCAGCCTGCCCACACACGGACAATTGGCCCTTCTCTCGCCCCGCACCTGGGCTTTGCTTCTCCCAGAGGAGAACATGCCCGGTGCCGGTCGGGAGCCTGGGCAGGAGCATCATCTCCACAGATGCCTGTGCCATCCCTTCCCTGTGCCTGGCCAGCAGGGCAGCTCTGCTGGTGGAGTGGGCATGGGTACCACTTCCCTGTCTCTCCCATTGCCCTAGCAGTCTTTCTCCAGTCCAAAGTCCCATTAGCAGTGGGATGTGCTCAGGGCACAGGAGGGGAAACAGCTCCGTCTGGCTGGCAGGGAGGGACAAGGTTTCTGCCTGATCTCTGCTGCCAGTCTCCCTGGAAGCTGGCACCACTCTGGTGTGATAATTGCAGGAGGGTTTTGGTGGAAGCAGCAAAAGCTGGTTGGGAACAGAAAAGGTCTCTTGGCAGTCCATGCAGAGAGCAGCCTACAGCTCTTCAGATGCACAGCAGAGCCAAGGGAATCAGCCTCTTGGACTGCACCAGGCAGCCGCCCTTGGATAGGTCCTCCATCCCTCCTCTTTTCATCTTCTCCCTGGGGCAGAGGTTTGTCCCTTAAGTCTGTATCAACTTTCCCTGGCTATGGGACCATTGCTTAATCTGCCTTATCTGTAATTGCCCAGCTGGCCCAGAACCTGGCAAGGAGGCCACTGGACAGATGTGAATTGTCCGAGGCCAATAAGATTATTGGGAAGCTGCAGGAAAGCAGGGAAGGGACAGGGGTGTAGGCAGGCCTGGGACTGGGCTGGAACACCAGAGGGAAAAGGCTGGCTGTCATCAGCTGGAGGCCTGACAGGAGGAGAGTCAGGAGCCCAGCCCTGTCTTTTGGTTTATCTCTGCCTCAGGACTTCTGTCTGCTCCCAGGGAAGGGGGATACCGGGGAAGGGCTTGGGAAACCACAGCTTCCCCCTCCTATTCTCTCTGTTGATGCAGGTGGTGCCAAAATTTGCCCTTTCAGAAGCCATTTATTTTTCTTTCTTTATGTAACCTGGGTCATTGGTAATCAATTTGTTGCCCTTTCCTGGCTCTGGAGTGGCTCCTACTCTGCCTTGGTGGAGGAGTTTCTAGGGCAGTTTCTTGCTCAGACTGTCCCTTCAGTCAGCCAATGTGGTCCACATCTGCCCAGAAGATGTCAGCTTCCATAACCCCATCATGGGGAAGCTTTCAAGAAGTCAAGGGAACCGTGATATCCCCTTCTGCCTGGCTTGGAGCTACCCTGCACTCTAAGGCAATAGCCCCCTCATTCCCAGCTCCTTCTCTCAGCTGCAGGGATGCATCAGGTCCCTAACTTGAAGGTAAATGGGCTGACACGTACGGTTTAGGCAGGATATCCGCGGCTCCTCCCACTGCCCGTTGGGCTGGCACCGGATGGTGGGCACGTGGCGCTGGATGTAGCCTTGGTTGCACTGGTACCGCACCAGGGAGTTTATTTCATAGCGTTCCTTCTTCCGACCGAAGGTCCTGGCGTTCTCCACCGCAGGGGGGTCCCCACAGGCCACTGCAGGAGATGGGCAGAGACATGGGGACTGAGAAGAGTCCTGCCTGGCTGAGCAGGACCTGGGCAGCTCCTCCCTGCAGGCTGGGCACGCACAACCTTGTCACTCCTCCCATGGATAAAACCTTAACTCCCTTTGAGATTGTCCACAATTTAGGGGCAGGGGGGGTATGGGAATTCTGTGATGGGCCTTGAAATTAAGCAGGGCTCTGCCTCAGTGCTCCATTCCTGCCTCCTGGAAAGAGGTGAAGCAAGAGCTGAGCTTCACAACACATATCTGTGTCTGTGGGAGGACATGGAACTGGTGTTGTGGGAGTGATGATGCAGCCAAGGTATGACTCTACCTGGAGATGTTCAATTCCTTGATGGCTCATCTCATTTATTTACAAAACCTTGTGAAACTTTCTCCTAGAGCCTTGGCCAACTTCCGTTTCTAATTCCTTCCACCCCTTTGGCCACCCTTTGACAAAACCTATGTTCACATGCACTGGGGAATCTGCTCCAGTCCTGCAGCTGCTGCAGGGTGCTGACCTGTTCCTTTCTTGCAGGTGAAAGGGAGGTGATAGTTGCAGGGAACATCGTTCCATTCTCCTTTCTCATGCCAGATCATCACAACGCAGTCCTCCCCCGCCGAAAAGAAGTTGTCGGGTTGGTTGGGCCGCCAGTTCTCATATTGCTGCCAAGAGAGGAAAGCCCTTCACCTAAGGCTGAGCCCTTCCCTCTCCCACTCCCTCCTTCATCCTTGCTGCTGCCTCGCCCATGTCCCTCTCCAGCAGGGACCATGGAATGCTGGCACCGCTCCTGTCGTGGTTATTTCTGCCGTGATGGTGTTGGGAGCTGACCAGCTTTACTATTGTCTTGGAAAACCCGTGAGCTCTACAAAGTTTAGTGCTACCCCTGCTCAATGCCCAACCCAAGCACTCCTCATGTAACTTGTGGGGTTCTTCCCTCCCAAGGGGAACCACTTCTCCCCGTGGAAAGCCAGTGCCTGCTCATGCTGTGGGCTGTAAGCTCACCAGAGAGTGCCCGTCGGACCAGCGGAAGTCGTTCTCCACAGCTCTGTCACTGAGGCCGATCCACTGGTAGTCCTGTGCATGACCTGGATGAGCAGAAGGGGAGAGAAGAGTGGGTCATGGTTGCCATACACCTTGTTGAAAGGATTTCTTTGCCATCTCAACTGTCTTTGGCCCTGGAGCCTCTGGGTCATTCAGCTTCTTTTCAGTCACTAGTCCCTGATGTCCTTATTTTCTCCATATCATACTTGTCCATCTCCCTCCCCACTGAACATGCTGTGAGCATGGCTGGACCCATGCAAGGATGAAGCTTTTTTAGGATATATATGAGCACCAGTGGGGCAAATTGTGCTTTTTACACTGTTTTGGGTAAATCTGCCCATAGACTCAGAGTTTAATGGCTGAACCCCTGCTCAGCCTCAGCACTCACTGTTCACAAATTCTTGTTCCTCTGGGGTGATGATACTGCTCAGGTGGGCTTGATGTTGTCGGCATCTGGTCTCTGCATCCATCCAAGTCTCCCTTTCCTCAAAGTGCCTGTAGCAGTGGCCCTGGAACTTGGTCCAACCCTCCTCACAGTTTTCCAAGTCTGAAACACACAAAGGAGGGATGAAAATGAGTTGCTGTGTGGGTCTGGAAGCCTTTCAACTCACCTCTTAGCAGCTCATGCTCACATGGCGTGGGACAACACATGGTCACTTTCACTAAAAAGCAAACCCTGACACTGTTGCCTGTAGGATATCCTAGGGAAAATTGTAAGAAGGCATCAAAGACACACAGAGAGGGGAGCCTGTGTTGAAGTCCCTGTGTCTGCAGGCAAATTGTCACTGAATGACACCGACTTATTCCTGAGCAATTGAATCCTTGTGTCATGTTCCTGAGCTTTGTTTTTGAGGAACTGACCAAACAAGAACCCTTCTCTTCCCACTTCTGCTGACCTGCAGAGTTTTCTTGCTTTGAAACAATCTCCAAAATCCAAATCCAGATGTCCAGAATCAATGCACATGTGTCGAAAACAAAAGAGGGGACTACCAGGTTTGGGTGGCTGCATTGCTTGGTGTGATTCTGGAGCTTCGGAAGGCTAGAACCCCCAAGCATCAGAGCCCATAAATCAGAGAAAAGAGAAAACTAAGTTTGGTTTGGACCAAACAAGATTGTGAGCAGCTGCAGGGTACAAAGTCTCAAGTTGGATTACAAGGATCTTCAACAACAGGTATCATGGATGGGGAAATCCAGGGCTGATTCAGTTGCATTAGGAAAGTGATGTTAAGATAGCATAATTCCTGCCCTGAAGGTCCAATGATTCTGAGACTTCTTTTTATGGTCTTCTCCATATGTTCATATTGGAAGCAGTAAGAGAGATGCAGAGAAAGGGAAGAAGAAAATCCAATATGTATTATCATTACTCATGCCAAGGTGAAGAAGACACTGCAAAACTATTTCTCTTTTTGAGCAAGGCAGGAGAGCTTCCCCTCAGCTAAACTGATAAAAGTTTGGACTTTAATCAGCTTTAAGAAAAAATCCACATCTCTTTTTCTTACCATGTAGAAACAAAAAGAAGTATTAGTGCAGGTCAGAGTACCTAATTTTGATGGAAAAATAGGTCACTTCACGTTTTCTCAAAGATACATTCCCTGCTGATTTTGCTGCAGGAAGCCACATTGAAGAGATGACAAAAATGTCATGCTGTGTCAGATTGGTGGAGATTCCTGGAGTGAATGAGGCTTCTCTCAGCTGCACTTTCCCTGAGAGAAACACAATCATTTTTCATGGCTCACTTGAAGCATCTTTCCATGAAATTCCAGTCTATCAGAGAAAGTTTGCCTGGGGTGAAGATGCACTCCGAAGTTTCCCTACTGTTACAGATGAACAGGCAGACCCTTGACCCAAAGAGACAGTGACTTCTGTGATCAACATTGTTATGGACTGTGTGGAGCTCCACTACAGAAACTTAAAAAAGAGAAAGCTGAAGAAGACACCAGAAGCTCCTGCTTAGGAATCTTAGAGGATGTGGTGCTGTGATGGACAAACTAACCAAAATATACATATTCAAAAGCCTCAAAGTGTTTCCCTAGTGTGTTTTAGACCGGTGTTAGAAGTTAGCTTGCTGAGATGAGGGCAGGACTGACGGGAGCACAAGGGATCAGCTTTTTTGGGGGGAGTAGGTTGGGAACAAGTTGTTGCAGCAGTTAGTAAGATTAGCTGAAGCCAGGTAAGGCCGTACCGATCTCACACAGGTCCCCTCCGTAGCTGGGAAGGCATAAGCATTTGAAAGAGTCGATGCCATCAGCGCAGGTGGCTCCATTCAGACAGGGGCTTGAGTGGCACTCATCAGTGTCTGCAAGAAATCAAGGGCTTCCATTAGGGCTCTGGGCAGGCAACTCCACCAACAGGAGAACTTGTCACAGCTGTGACAACTCTTCCTTGTCCGCTGCCTCTGCCTGATGCATCAAACATGAAAACTTTTTGTCTGTGTCGCCATCAGCTAAGGGTCTATGAGGAGGAAGGTGGAATTCTTATAAGTGATGGAAACATCCTGAAACAGACCTCTATCTCTTAACCAGTGTTCTGGGTTGTTGGTGCTCACTAAAAGTTTCTTCCTAGCCATAATTTAGATGAAGGTCTGTGTCAAGAAATCTCTTCGCAGAGAAGATGAAGAAAGTCCAGAGAGGAAAAGAGTTGGGCTCAAAGAGAGAGACTCTCAGCTTCTTCTCATTGAGGATCTTAGGTCTGGGTAGGGGTGCCTCTTCCTTGGTGAAGAACACTGGAGTGCAGTGCCATTTTCTCCAGACTTGTCTCACTATTCATTCTTTCGCTTGTGATGGGGCTGGAAGAAGCTGGTACATCTTTTCCAGCTGTGGACTCCATCTTGGTGGAGAGAGCTTTGGAATTAGAAGAATGAGTCATTCAGAATGGAAATATTTCAGATATATTCAACTCAGAAACAAGGGGGAAGACTAAGGAAGAGAGTGGGAGCACATCCACGCAGGTTAGGATAAATGATGACTGGTTAGATCCTCATGAGAGGTAACATTTCTTTCACACTCAGAAGAAATGTAAGGCTTTAACAGTGATGACTAACACTGCATGCTCTTCTTGTGGATGAGAAGGGTTAGTGAGGAAACATTCAAAGATGATAAACATGCTGGCTGTGGAAATATCAGAGCAGAGCAGTGACTTCCCAACCTCTGTGTTCATCTTCTTACTGGGGTACAGTTGGTCAGATATCATCTCCTGGCAGAACCATGGCCCAGCTGTTCAGTGTCCCCAAACACAAGAGAGCAGATGAATGTTACACCCCATGTGGCTGTCTAGTGACTCAGTGGCCAAAATCTGATATGTCAACTAGAAGCTGACATGTTCTGTAACGTGCCCTAAGTGATGGAGAAAAATCCTTTCTGATCTTGGATGGTAAATCTGTGTGTGCTTTGGAGCAAGAAGATTGTCATCTTTATGCTAGGGCTGTTCTCTGAGAGAAGGAATTTTTCATTCTGGATTATCCTTCTAAATCTTATGAATGCTTTCTGGATTTCTCTGTTCACTGCAACAGGAAAAAAAAAATCTGTTTCCATGGTACTAATAAACATTTTGAGACTTTCCAGAACAAAATGGGAGTCCCAAATCTGGTAGAACAGAAGGGCTCAACTTGGCTGAGTATTGCTTATTAGTCACACCTGGAGTTCCTAGAAGATAGGGAGCCTAAAGAAAAATTCTGTATCCTGAAGGATGATTGCAACTCTAGAGGCCCCTTGGACTTTCCAGCAGCAGTGGCAGCAGAATTCCTGTTGATTCTGGTGGACTCTAGCAAGTAAGTAAAGGCTTTTCTTCATTTGTTAGGCTCCATGAAGTGGAAACAATGCTGCAGAAGTGGGAAAAAACCACACAGAAGAGCTAAAGCTGAATGTTTAGTGGAGGATAGTGAGTCTTCAGCTGTCTTCAACCACATGGCATAAAACTTGGCGTGTCCAAGATCTCTTTTGATATGGAGGAGACCTGCTGTGAGTAGCCATCCCTGGTCTTAGAGAAGGGGGGAGCAGGCACACTTTGCAAAGTCATTGCCACAAATTTCCAGCTGGGAAATAACATTGGAACAGAGTTTCCTTTAACAGATATTGTATATAATATGGTTCCACATATTATATATGCTGTAAAAACAAATCTCTGCATATAATATATATGTTGCATATCTCTCTAAACATATACATATACATTTTTATATATGAAACATGGAGAAAGGGTGTGTACTTGTAGGTAGTGCTGGAAAAAACAAACAACAGATACAGACAGACAGGTTTTCTTTCCAGATGTGTGCTGCAAATGGCTGGAGAGAAGATTTTAAACACATGATGATCATAAATACCAAACTCCCCCTTCAGCCTGTTGGGATGTTGAGGCACTGACCCTATCTTCATCTGGAGGTAGAATCACCTCACCAAGCTGATATTGGAAAACTCAAACATATCTGTCGGGTTGGAGGAAGCATTGCTGATTCTGGTCCTCTCAAAAAAATCTGGATCTTGGAGGTCTTTTTAGAAAGGTCCAAATGGTAAAATTGGCAGAGATGTTGCCTCTGGAAATCCTGGTAAGTTGGTTTGTGGGTGTTGCCTTCTAGGATATTGCATCAAAGCCACAGGATTTATGGGAGAGGAGAACTCCATTAAAAAAAAAAGCGCACCTATCACACAACACTTGGTTATTTTCTTCATACCTTTTATATACTATAAATGTGTCCACTTCTGCGTTGTTTAGAGCTGGATGATGTCAGTAAATCACTGTACACCTCCTCAGCCAGCTGAAAAGCCTGCAACACACTAGGTGTGCCAGCTCTGCTCCACATGGAGCGAGCTCCCACTTGCACAGCACCAGCTGCCAGGTACCTTGACGATACCTTGACACTCAAGGATCTCACACAGACACGAGGTATTTATTTGCTTGGGTGAGCAGTCATCCAAAAAGTCAGCTCTGCTTTGAGATGCAACTCAAGTGCTTATCAGCTGACAAGAAGACAAGACCACTGCTATTATTACCCCTTCCTAACGAAGGACAGCGATGTGTTGTGGAACGCAGAACGGAGGCAGCCCTTGCTTTCAAGAGCTGCAGCTGTGAAACAAAGACAGGGAAAAAATGTCTCATGGTGCCAAGAATAAGAAACACAATTAGAACATGTTATTAACTCACTTCTTGAGGATAATGCAGAATTAGCGACTTTTAGAAAATGATTCCTACTGCAGTTAAAATTGCCCAGAAGTTGCAAAAGGTTATTCAGTTCTACTGTCACAACAGTTTCTATCTTTTGGTACTAAC
Organism: Pachyramphus minor; assembly: GCA_013397135.1. Classification (NCBI taxonomy): domain Eukaryota; kingdom Metazoa; phylum Chordata; class Aves; order Passeriformes; family Tyrannidae; genus Pachyramphus; species Pachyramphus minor. The sequence continues at coordinate 1,426,181 of VYXB01004996.1, read as the reverse complement.
AGGACCCAAGCTCTAACTTCTAGATGTATTTTTTTTATTAAAACAATTAAAGCAGAATAGACAATGTAAACCGGATCTTGCATCTGGAAGATGTAAACTGTTGGATGGAAAAAGCAAGGAGAGTTACATAGCTGCAATGAAAACTTTGATTTCTTCTACATTGCCAGATACATACTATATTTAGTCAGAACAATTTTCTTTTGGTGCAACTAAATACAACAGAAGAATACTTGTCATCCCTGCTCATGGTGGGGAGGTTGGAGCTAGATGATCTTTGAGAGCCTTCCCAGTCCTAACCTATGATTCTGTGATTCTCCCAACACCTGTGGAAACAATTTGCTGTACTAGATCATGGAAATTGGATAGAGAAATCTTTTAGAAATGAAAGAGAAATAGATTGGCCCTGGTTTTGTTCAGAAGGCAAAGGACATGTAAAAGTGCACACTCAGTTTCAGTGGTGAGAAAGAAATGCTTTTAAAATCCTTCATTCTGAGCTAAGAAGACAATGCCAGGAACAGTGCTATCACTTTATAAAACAGTAAAGTCTGTGCATTTCTCTCCATGACAGCCTGTATGGAAGATGAGAAAGAACATCCATTAAACAAAGTCACCTTTGTGCTTAAAGCATCCCCTAAGGAGAAGTAGCTGGTGGACAGAGAGGATGGTACCACCCAAACCTTGAACAAACTGTAGTTTTCCCGAAGGTGTGAGTAACTGGTTTACTAACATACATTAGGATATTTCTATACCCTCCTGGTTTTGTTCTGCAGAGGGGAAAAGGTAAGACAGATGCCCAGTAGTGCCTGCTGTGCCCCTCACTCTTCCTTTATAGGCCTCCTTGTAAGTGCAATTATCCACATAGGGAATCAGAGTCCAAACAGATAATTATCTTCTAGAGACAGAGGGGAAAAAATATAATCCAGGTACCAATTAAATTTGCTTTTCAGAGACTGCTGGGAAGTTTGAACTACTGATCTGATAGCTCAAACAGGGAAGGAAAGCATTGGAGCAACTGAAGGGTCACTCCTAGAAGAAAAGAATAGGAGGAGTTAGGGGAACCAGTTCTCTCACATTTTAAGGTAAATGCTAGTATTGAACATCACATAGTCAGCTTGTGATGAGCAACTAAGTCATTAAAATAATTAATTACAATAATTGAACCTGTAGCAGAAGGGGCAGGTATTGCTGAATCCTTAAAAACCCCTTTATTCTACTAGAGATCATCAAGTTTCGAGGAAGACCTGTTGATTTGCTGGAACCTTCAATTTGTTCAACACTCTCATGGAAGAAGAGCTCAGGAAATTTGGACATCTCTGTTTCTAAAATATTATATGTAGAAGTAAATGGATGTGTAAAGGACTGTACATTACCTCTGTAGAGGCAGATAATATTCAAGCTAACTAACTTCTGGCACAAAGCAGACAGTGTATCCAGAAGAAATCAAATTATCTGATCAGCCACAAATGGTCTGTGCCTTTGTTTGTCTCTCAGACAGTACTGGTACCTCCATCTCCTTCTTGAGAGCATAATTTTCATTCCACATTAGGTGAAACATTATGAAGCAGATAAACATTTTCTTGACTGTTTTTATCTGTGTGATTTTCTCTGGACCAACAAAACTCTATCCCTTGGACTTCCAGCTTGTAAAGTATGAGGAAAGCCCACCAAGACCTTTCCTCCTTTGTATTCTAACCTTCTGCTGTGCCGGGGCCACACGCAGCAGAATTCATGGACTTGTTTTACCACAGACAAGCAAAACTTCACATAAATAGATGCCATTTCAGCACATTTCTCCTCTTCCCCTGCAATGTGAGTGAAGTTTTTAAGTCATTGACTGGTCAGAATGCTCCAAACCACAGCCTTTCACTGAAGTGCCAGGATGCTTTTTTCAGCTAATAATTATTTGTCTTCAAATGTTACCAGAAGCAAAAAGACCTGCTGAGTTGGCAAAACCCTGAAGAAGCCAAGCCTATGGACAATTCTTTAAGCTTGTGGGGTTCCTGTCTTCACAAAGGAATCAAACTGCTGACTAAAGATATGTACATGCATAGCCTTCAATTTGGTTAAATACTAAAAAATACTGGCACCCCAAGCGTTAATCTCCGGTCTTATGCTTCTGGCGGTGTCTTTTGAGAGAAGTAGAGGCTACAGCAGAGCAGAAAAATACCATCCTTCTAAAATCATCCAGCTAAATAGGCTGCTGCGTCTTACTGGAACCCTCCAAAGACAGGACCAGAGGGCAACAGCCCCTCACTCCTTCTTTAAGCTGAACAAGCTTCACCCACTCTTTCATGTTAGCCAAAATTCATTGCCCTGAATGGGCATCCACTGCATCCCACAAACCCTGAGCATGGCTGCAGGCACAGGTATGAGAGCTGATTTTTTTCCAAGAGTAAATTTCAAGATTGGGAGGCTTCAAGTGAAAAGGCAGCCACAACATGGAAAACAGCATTCTGGGATCCAGCCTACAGTTTTTCTGTGCAGACTTTCAATGTTCACAATTCCCAGGGCATTGTAAAGAGTAACAACCCAGAAAGGAAACCTATGATTATTTTTCTATCTTTTTAAAAATTTATATATATATATATATTTATTTATTTAAATTTCTTTTGTCATCTCTTTGCTCTAATTCTCTAGAAGAATTTTGTTTCATTGCAGGGGTGTTGCAAGTTTATGGTCAATACACTTTCTTGCACCTGGATAATCTTCCTTCAGACCCTGACTGGGCCTGCATTTAATCCTGTAGGGACACCATAGTAAAGAAGCTTACCAATAAAAAGAGAAGCTTTACCCTGGAATATCTTCCCTGGTAGGAGCACTAGCCATACAACATGTACTCAAGTCCATCTCTAGTTTACAAAAATTCTGCAATTAATCTTCATGTAGTTGTTGCTTACCTCTTATTGTCACCTGCTAAGAAACCCCAGGTGCTGCGTCATCTCTGTGACTTGCAAATACACATGTTCCAATTTCAGAACATTTTCAAGCTTCTTCACACATGAGCTGCTGAACACATGGTTTTCTTTCAAAATACTTCACAAGAACATTGGCTAACAAATGGCCTGAAGAATTTGGCAATTGCCTTGTGGGTAATTTATAAAAAGAAAAAGCAGTGGAACAAAACCATATTTTGGGGCCAATAATTCTTTTTAATTTTTTTTTTTTATTTATTTTTACTGAGCCTCACTGGTTTCCTTCCTCCCCCTCAATGCTGATTTTGCTGGCTTATTTTTGTCTCTGGGCTTGGATGTGGCAGTGGGCATGGCCCAAAAGCAGAGCTCATGAATTGTGCAAGAAGGGCCTTTGGGTCCATATCTCCTGCATGACTCTGCCAAGCCCTGAATACCATGCCAGGCTGGACCAGTGCTGTGGGAGTGACACTGCTGACTTGCCCTCAGTCCCTTGTGCAGCACCCTTTGTGCAGCTGCTCAGCAGAGGCAGAGGGGACCGCAGGTGTGCTGTGAGCAGCACTAAACAAAGGTCTGTGATTACCTGTGCTCTCAGAGGGAGAGAAGTGACGCAGAGGGAAATGCAGTGACTCATTCAAAACACTTTGGGGATGGAAATGACGTTAGAAACCAGGCTGAGCCTCACAAACCCCTGCACTTACAGACTCTTATTGAGTTCAGAGATACCTATGCTGAATCGTGTAAATTGACCCAAAGAAGCCATTTAGGAGGTAATGTGGAAGGGGGTGGAATTAATAATACTTCTCCTAAAGGAACAGAGCAAATCTCTCTGCACATACATTTTGTACCATACTTGAGCAACGTGTCCTACATGAGTGTATGGGACTTGTGTTCATGAGAACTGAACACATGCGGGAGCTCCATAAAACAAGACAAGCATTGGTGGCTTTCAAACAGGGCTTGTTCCTGGGTGCCAGCTCCTGATGGCAGCACAGGGAAACCAAGCTCTGTCCAGGGATGCTGCAGGACATCCTGTGTTCCTGGGACTGGGCTCTTTCCTTGGCCAAGAAGCAGCCACCAGCAAGAACAACATCTCCCACCTCTTTTTCTTCTCACTGCAGTATGCTAATTCTTTCTGAGCACGTGAACACTGCTCAGGGAATACCCGTCAGAGCTCTATCAGAGTGTTTTCACCATAAATGGTCATTCAGATTTAAATATTGTGTCTGTTTATACTTGGCAACAAGGGATCCTATCAAAGGCAGAGCACTGAAACACCAAAAAGAGGCAGGGTGGAGAGAAGGGCATTTATCAGCAGAGCTGACACAAACTAGTGATGTTCTGAGCATTGTCTCACACATTTATCCCATTCTAGCTGCGGAGAGCAGCACAGGACACAGACTAGAGGGAGGTCACATGCTATGCCAAAGGGATCGGAGCAGTCTGCCCCACACAAACATTGCACTCAGTGCAGATGATGCTCAGAGTAGAGATTTTTGTTTCCAGCTGGCTTGCTTTGCCTCTTACCCCTCAACACAGCAAAGCTGCTGAGGGAGAGTTTCCCACTCCACAGCAACACTTGTGGGTATAGGCAGCAAATCAGCACATCATGAAAAAAGAAACAGAACAAGACAGAGACTTGCAGCCCATCTTCTCCAAATTCTCAGCTGCATCCAGGGTGGAAATCTGTCAAGTGAAGCCAGTTTACCAAGCCTTGAAACAGGCTGCCTAGGGAAAAGGTAGAGTCACCATCCCCAGAGGAATTTAAAAGACATGTAGATGTGTCACTGTAGTGGTGGACTTGACAGTGCTGGGTTAACCATTGGACTCAATGGTCATAAAGGTCTTTTTCAACCTAAACAATCCTATGATTCTATAATCATGTCCTGTGAAAACCCCCATATATTTATGGCTTTCCACTAGAAGAATACTCTGCTCAAGTCTACTTCTGTGGTAATGTTCTCTGCTTTACAAAAAGCAAAAAAGTGACAGCTCTACCCCCTCTGTCCCTCCCTTCCCTCCCCTAAAGTTTCCCCTTCCATATGAGACACATTACCTTGTGTAGTGGGTCCTAATGCGTCAATTGCTTCTTGTGAGGCTTGAGGCAGGGCAGCAGTGGTGGTGGCCAACAGATGGGGATTGTCTGGAGCAACAGCTGGCTCCGTCTCTTGTCCTGACACCGCAGAAGGGGAAAGCTCTATTTCAAGCCGAGCCTCTTCAGGGTTCCTGGGTCCCTGTGTTGTTTCAATAGCTGGAATCCTGGTACTAATTACAAAGTCTGGGACAGAGGTTTCCCCTGAAATGCCTGCTATGGAGTGTGTCACAGCTCCAGATGTTACATCAATAATCTTCTCCTCGGGAGTACCAAAGGGCTCTCCACTGGCCAAAGATGTGGCAGCTGTTTTGATGTTAGCAGCAGGCAACGCAGATGCTTCCCCACTGGTTTGATGGACTGTGGATGTTTCTATGTTAGTCTCAGGAAATGTTTCACCCCAGGCTTCTTGACTTGTGGGTGTTTCTATTCTAACTTCAGGAAATGCAGAAGTTTCCTCACTTACTGTGGATGTTTCTATGTAAATTTCAGGATAGGCAGATGTCTCACCCCTGGCTTCTTGACTTGTTGGTGTTTCTATGCTAATCTCAGGGAATGCAGATGTCTCCCCGCTAATATCATGGACTGTAGAAGTTTCTATGCTGATCTCAGGAAATGCAGATGCTTCACCTCGGGCTTCTTGACTTGTGGATGTTTCTATTCTAATTTCAGGAAATGCAGAACTTTCTCCACTAATTTCATGCACTGTGGAAGTTTCTATGCTGATTTCAGGGAATGCAGAAGTTTCCCCACTGGTTTCATGGACTGTGGATGTTTCTATGCTAATTTCTGGGTAGGCAGATGTTTCACCCCTGGCTTCTTGATTTGTGTATGTTTCTATTCTAATTTCAGGAAATGCAGAACTTTCTCCACTAATTTCATGCACTGTGGAAGTTTCTATGCTGATTTCAGGGAAGGCAGATGTTTCTCCACTGGTTTCGTGGACCGTGGAAGTTTCTATACTAATTTCAGGATAGCCAGATATTTCACCCCTGGCCTCTTGGCTTGTGAATGTTTCTATTCTAATTTCAGGAAATGCAGATGCTTCCCCACTGATGTCTTGACTTGTGGATGTTTCTATTCTGATTTCAGGAAATGCAGATGCTTCCCCACTGATTTCTTGTATTGTGGACGTTTCTGTGCTACTTTCAGGAAATGCAGAGGTTTCCCCGCTTAATTCTTGAACTGTGGATGCTTCTGTGATAATTTCAGGATAACCAGATGTTTCACCCCTGGCTTCCTGACTTGTGGGTGTTTCTGTGAAAATTTCAGGAAATGCAGAGGTTTCCCCGCTTAATTCTTGAACTGTGGATGCTTCTGTGATAATTTCAGGATAACCAGATGTTTCACCCCTGGCTTCCTGACTTGTGGGTGTTTCTGTGAAAATTTCAGGAAATGCAGAGGTTTCCCCACTGATTTCTCGAATGGTTGATGTTTCTACGTTAAATTCTGGAAATGCAGATGTCTCCCCACTAATTTCATGAGTCGTGGATGTTTCTATACTTGTTTCAGGAAATGCAGATGTTTCACCACTGATTTCATAAGCTGTGGATGTTTCTAGACCACTTTCTGGCAATGCAGATGTTTCCCCACTTAGCTCACCAGATGCAGAGGCTTCACCACTCGACCCCAAACTGTAGGGAAATGTGACAGCTGTTTCCCCACCTAGTTCCTGTGATACTGTTGGTCTTGTCACAACTTCTACTAAATCAGAAGTGACTAAAGTGACTTCTGGAAGCCCTGAGACCTCCCCACTAATATCAGTCACTGCTGAAGACTGTCCACTTAGATCTGTGGCTCCAGAAAATTCTCCACTGATGTACGGGATCCCAGATGGCTCTCCACTGAAGCCTCCTGTCCCTGAAGGAAATCCACTAGTCTCAACAGCTCCAGACCCTTCTCCAGATAGTCCTCTGTCTGCAGAAGGAAATCCACTGATTTCTATCATTCCAGAGGGTCCTTCTCCCACCTCTTGTGCAACTGATGCCTGTGTTACAACTTCCACCAAAGTGGTATCCACAAGAGACACTGTGGGAAAGGCAGAAGTGAATCCACTTTCCTCTCCAGACAGCAGACCACTGGTGACATCAACTGCAGAGACATCTCCACTGCTGTCAATTACTCCACTCGGATATCCACTCATCTCCAGCACTCCAGACACACTCCCACTGAAGTCTACATGCCCAGAGGGCTCACCACTGATGTCTAAATTCCCAGATACTGTGCCTGATGCATCTTCAGCTCCTGAAGGCAATCCACTGATTTCCAAAGTCTCTTTTGCTTCTGCTTCTGTAACTGAGGGGGTTGTTGTCACTTCCTCCAAAGTGACACCTACAAAGGTAATGCCGGAGGCCTCACCACTTCCATCCATACCAGAGGTAAAGCCACTTAGGTCCACCAGGCCAGTGACCTCATGTGTTCCAGGTGTTTCTCCACTGTCATCCAGTCCTGAGGGCAATCCACTAAGCTCAGACCCTCCAGAGGGCAGCCCACTGAGATCAGGTACCCCGGAGGGTTCCCCACTGAGCTCCAGCCTTCCGGAGGGCTCCCCACTGGGCTCAGCTCCTGAGGGCAAGCCTTGGACTCCACCACTGCTGTCCCACTCAGAGGATGGAAACCCTGACAGATCTCCTTCACCGCTGACTCCGATGGACCCTTTTCCCTCCTCTCGCCGTTCCGGCACTGTTGTCACAACTTCCACCAACGTGGTATCCACAAGGGAGATGGTAGGAAAACCAGAAGCAAGTCCACTTTCTGCTCCAGATGACATGCCACTGACTAGCTCAGTGCCAGAGATTTCTCCACTAGCTCCAAAAGTCAGCCCACTGCTTTCCACTTCAGATGGCATCCCCCTAATTTCTGGTATCCTTGAAGTAGACACTGATACCTCTTCCTCTGCAGAGGGCAGGCCACTGATATCAACAACACCAGAAGCCACACCACTCAGGTCTCCTGAGGGCAACCCACTTTCTCCAGGTAGGAAGCCACTGCTATGCAGGTCTACTGATGGTAATCCACTCTCTCCAATCCCTGAGTGTTCTCCACTAAGTTCAAAAACTCCAGAAGTTGGTTCTCCACTTGTGTCCGGGACTCCAGACACCCACCCGGACGCCGAAGATTCACCACTGACTTGATGTTCTCCAGATTCAGTCACCTGCCCTGACACTTCAGTGATGGATGCATTGGTACTTGTTTCCTCTGGTACTATGGTAGCTGGAGGAAAAACAGATGGACTCACTGGAAAAGAAAGAGCAAACAAAGAGAAGGAGTTTGGAAAATTATACTTCGGGAGTGTCCCAACCCTACACCACCAGCCACAGGCTACAGGGAAACTCTAAACCCACCTGAGAGCAGTGACACATCGGTTGGAAAGACCTCTGTCCCCCAGGCTGTCTGATTCTCAGATTGAGTGGCAAACTCTGTCTCCATGGTTACCTCCTCCCCAGAGGGTACCCCCTCCACTCCAGGGATCACTTGTGTTGCCAGCACATCTTCAAAGAACGGGGTGACCCCTTCCTCCTCCTCAGGAGGCAGAGCTGGAATAAAAAGGCATTGGAGGGATTTTCTAAAAATTCACAATCTAAGATGCCAGTGAAGTGCCTCACCCAAACCATCATCCCAACACTCCCAACCTCCCTCGTGAAATCCCTTTCCCCAAGGTGACAGGCCTGCGTGTCCGGTCAGGGCTGGGAGGGTACCTCTGAAGCAGAAGGCGTGGTGCCGGGACAGCGGGTCGGGGAAGCCCGTCTGGTTGTGGTGCTGGTAGACAGTTCTCACGCCCGGCGCGTCCCCGCCGCACGTGGGGCGGGGGCTCACGATGGGGTAGCGGAGGCTGCCGTCAGCCAACCAGCCCGCGTAGCACCTGTCCAGGCCCTGCTTCCAGGCGGCGTGGAGCTGGCCAACAGAGGCCAGCGTGGCGTTTTGGCTCTCACAGTACTGCTGGGCCTCTGCGAAGGTGAACTGCTCCGGCTGGGTTGCGAAGAACACCTCGCCTGAGGGACAGGAGAGAAAATAGGTGTGAATTCCTGCATCTCACCCATGCACACACGGATGTGGAGCTGTGAAGCACATTCTTGCTTCACAGCCGTGTGCAGGGGAAGGGGGAGAACGCACCCTTGAGCCTGTCAATGTAGCAGTACACGTCATAGGTCTCTGAAGCCGGGCGCATGCCATACGACCGCACGCCTGGAGAGTTCTCTTTGTCTCCTACACAGTTATTTCGGGGATTTACAATGGGATACCTACCAAAAGAAGAAAGGAGGAAGTAACCTCGGGTCAGCCTAATGTACCCAGGACTGAAGAACCTCAGTGCGCTTGGGAGTAGGACATGAACTCTTCACAGTTAGAGGTGCTCAGAGCCCCCAGCGTGACTTGGAGACAAGTCCACTTACAGCTTGGGACAACAAATACAAATTTTCCTCTATTTTTTCTACATACCAGGAGAGCTCACTGGTGCAAGATATATACATAGGTTAGGAAATGGGGAAAACAAGTAGAGAAGAACAGGTCTATTAGCCACTAGATATTGTGTCCTGGAGACAACCTTGGGCTAGCAAAGGTTTAGGTGCTGATGAAGAGAGCAGCAGGACAGACCAAAGCCCTGATTTTATGGCTGAATAGTCATTCTGAGAGGTGTTGTCCCCAAGTCAATAGTGTCACCTGACTGTCTGGTCCCGCAGCCAGCCGGCATCACACTGGTCAAAGCCAGCCTCGTAGGCAGCCTGGAGCTGCTGGGGAGTGGCGATCACTGCACTGTTCTCCAGACAGGCCTGCTGGGCTTGGACGAAGGAGAAGGCATATCTGCTGTTGGCAGAGCGGTAGTGAAACACCACACCTGGAGGAGAGAAGCCACAGTGAGACAGCAGGTACACGACCCTCCTGCCCTGAGATGCTCGACCAGAAAGGGTCTTCCCAAGAACAGTGCAAGGACCAGTCCCTCTCAAACCCACTTTGATGGAGATGCCTGATTCATTGAGCTCTGCTGCCACTTCTGGGGATCTCTTTTGCCCTCCTCTGGGATCTTTTTGCCTTGACTTTCCCCTTCCCTGGAGTCAAATGCATATGGGAGAGCAGACTGTGACCACTGCAGCCCAGGCACCGACCAGCTGAGCCCTTGTTGGCACATAATGGGGTGGCCCACAGCCTCCTCCTCTCACCTCCTGTCCTACTGCAGTGGAAGCATGCACCCTGTCCCTGACCCCAGACAGGCCTGCACACCTCCAGGAACCTGGATACCCTCTGTGATGGCAGAAGCTCGGGTTCCCCTCAGCTGAATGGTTACCTCAGGCTTCTCGGAGTGCTGGCGACTTACCCGTGGGGGAGATGGGCTGCTCAGGAAGGTGACCAGCACCAGGGGCTGCTGTCACTTGCACCAGTTGATCTTCCACTGTGAACACCGAGGCAGACTCCAGTCCTGGGGTGGCAGTCACCCCCACAACCGCTTCCACCGAGCTCACCTCTGCTGTTTCGGTGGTGACAGCAGTGCCTAAGGTTACGGTGGTGATGGCAGTACCTAAGTCTGTGGTGGTGACCTCTTCAGGCACAGTCCACATTGCTGAGACATCCACCCTGGTCGCATTTTCCTCCTCTGTGGCAGCTGTCTCTACTGCGACACTGGTGGTGAAGAGATCTGGCAGGACAGTGAAGCCCTCGTACAGCTCAGTGGCAGTGGGTGTGATCTCAATGGGCTCCAGGGTGGCGATGCTGCCACGGGCCTCCTCCTCTGTGGCATTGTGTGACAGGGGCAGCTCCACCTCAGTCTGGGTGACAGTCTGGACAGTGAAAGCGCTGCCCAGCTCGCTCCCCGTCTCATCGATGAACTGCCCTGGGATCACGGTCTCAACGTCATCTCCTGCATCAGGATACAAAGCAGCAATCAGACAGGGCAAGGTCAATCTGAGGAGGTGATCTGCACTGGTGCTGCCTACAAAACGAAGCTGGGCGTTTGCTGGCTTGGAGAGTATGAAGGAAGTCATGGTGGTTTTGTAAAAGAAATGGTTTTTTTCCCTCCACTGTGGGTCTCTGCAACGCCCCAGCATGGAGGGCATGGTCACGAGGCAGCGAGCCACCGCATGCTCCACAGCTGGTGAATCAGCAGGGACACTCCCTGTGGTGCTCCCTGTTCTCCTTCCCGGGAACACTTTGCCCATATCCAAGTCTGTACTGACCTCTAGTGCCTGCTGCGAGGAATTTAAGGTGGCCGGAGGGAAGTAGGGGAGCTTGGATAACCTCCACGGCAGGTCTGTCTGAGCCGTGGGAGAAAAACAACTGGGTCCTCACATTCAGTGCATGAAGCCTTCACCAGGATCATGATCTCATTTAGCTCTGCCATGGCTACAACTTAAGAGCTCATCTCTTACCAACATCTGAACCCCATTGCCAGGACAGCCAAGGCCGCTTGCTGTACCAAATATTTTCAAACAGCTCCCACCTGTTCCCTCCCAAATCATCTTCCTGCTCAAATCACATCCCTTCAGTCTGGGAGAACATGTTTAACATGCCATTGAGCAGGTCAGCCTACGGCAAGGACAGTGGTTTACAGAGCAGCATAAAGCAGAACTGTGAGGACAGGTAAGGGAGGGATGGGATATCTTGAATATGCAGCAAAGCAGGTCTTGACTGGGGTGGGAGACAGAATGAGAAACTGTCAGGGATTTCCTCTGATACTGCCTTCCCTGCTCTATTTATTTCCAATTCCTTTTTTCTGCTACTTCGTTTTAGCCTTCCAGACACCAAGGGATTCAGAGACAATTTGATATGCTCAGACAAGGGCTGACTGTATACAGCAATTTCAGATGCAAACCCTGAGATAATAAGAAGGCTGTGGTTTGGTGAACCAGTCTTTAGCTTGGCCACATAACTGGGTACCTTCAAGGATCTGGAAAATGCATCTGGACTGATGCAATAGGTCTGATCAGAGAGGTTTAAATACATATTTAAAATATTGGGGTTTTTTTTTAACTATGGCAATCCCATTTGAACGTTAGTCTCTGGTTGCCCTCAATAGGCCATATATCACTGTGCTTTGCCCATTTCTTGCTGCAGGGAGAAGTGTGCAGTTAGAAGAAAAGGGGAACAGCTGGGATGCTCTCCACTTCCTAGGTACAAGGATGCTCCATGATTGCTAGAGACTGCATCAGTCTCAGATTTATCCCAGCATGGAAACTCAGTCACGTGTCTGCACCACGTCATGTCATTATACACATCCTCAGGGTCAGACCTGTTCTCTTTCTCCTTCTCTTCCATCTCCAGCATTCAAAGTCTTGTACATGAGGCACCTGAGCTCTGCTCCATGTCTCCAGGAGAGCTATGAAAGCACGAAGGTGTGGGAAGACTGGAGAGAAACGGGCTGTGTTACACCCACCTCTGCAGAGCCTCTTGTACAGGTCAAGCAGCCATGTACTTTCTGGATCTGCTCCCTACCCAAACAAGGACTTAGTCCTTTGCCAAACCTGCTTTGTCTCTGTCTTTTTTTAAAAAAACCCCATACATTAAAGAAACAAGAGGTTGTCTCTGGTCAGGGAGCTTCTTGCTGGTGTGTGGAGAGACATTGCTTAGTCCCACAGCCCCGCACACTCACCGCTGTAGCAGATGGCGTCGTAGCGGGAGTCGGGGTGCGGGTACCCCGTCTGGTTGATGTACAGGTACACGGTCCTCACCCCCACCAGGTTCCCCCCGCAGTTGGGCCGTGCTCGGGAGATGGGGTAGCGGACGCTGCGGTCGGCCAGCCAGCCTGCACTGCACATGTCCATGCCGTCCTTCCAGGCCAAGTACAGCTCTCCCGTGGTGGCCAAACGCGCCCCCAAACTGCGGCATTTGTCAAAGGCTTCTTGGAAGGTGAACTTCTCTGGGGCAGTGGCATAGAAGACTTTACCTGCAACCACACTGCCCATTAGCACAGGAATTACCTGTAGAATTTAATCCCAATTCCCTTTCTATCCCTTTCGCACTCCTGAGAGTTTGGATAAGATGGAGAGCCCTGTGTATTGGAGCTGAACTGCAACCCTGTGTTGGTGACTGTTTATAAAGACCAGAAGAAAGTGAGCCTTAGAGGCTGAATACAGACTGGAGCAGAACTTACCAAACCAGTTGGAGCCCTCTGGCAAGAGGGAGATAAAGGAAAATTGCAGTCCTGTTGTATTGAATGTTTCAAAGGATTCCTGTCATAAGCATGAGTGCTTGACATCTCTGAATGTCACACCCTCAAATGGATGACCAGGCAGGATGGTGTGGACTCTAGTGGCGGTTAGGCAAACTCCACCCTCTGTACTGCATTAGTCATTTGACATTAAAATTGTCCAAGGTCTAACTAAGAGACTGTAGAGAATATCTGGCCTGGCTGGGATATATGCCTTTCCATCTTTAACCTATCCTTTCTCTAGGTCCTTTGCCCTCTATATTTGTCCAGCCTAAGCATGATGAGGGCTTTGGCTGTTTCCATGTCTAGTAACAACGAAAGCCTCAAATCACCTTGCATTTGCTCTGCGTAGCAGTAAACATCATAGGTTTCATCAGGCTCACGGACACCGTAGGTCCTCACTCCTGGAAATTCATCCTTGTCGCCATAGCAGCGCTCCCGGGGCCAGTGGATGGGGTACCTGAGGGAGAGATGGTGCATAAGGAGTAGGGGCAGGACCCTGGCAGCCACAGGAGGCTGTGAGGATGCTGCAGAGCACTGTGCAGTGTGGTGATTTTTTACTTTTCCTGGGCTGTGGGGGAAGGGAAGGATGAGCCCTTGCTGTCTTGCCCTTACTGTGATGGCCCTTGGAGCACTGACCAAAGATATCAGGACAAGGTACCTCCCCAGTGGGGGATGCAGAGCTCAGTATGGCTGAGCCACACTTGTGCCCCTTGGCACAGCATTGGTTCTGTTGATGAAGAAGATGAAGGATCAGGATTAAGCCACTATCCATTCAGTTGTCGACACCAGCTGAGGAGGACAGTGGTCACTCTGCTTTGCTACTGTAGATCCCCCGCTGTCAGAGAGTGGCTAGCAAACCACCACCTCCCTCTGCACACCAGCAGTTACAACAGCTACTATTTAACAACCATTTTCAGTCGGTGGCTTCACTGCAGAAGCCCTTCCCTAATGACCCTGATGTGGCTTTCCTTTCCCCTCCACGGTTTCTTACCTGACAGTCTGATCAGCCAGCCAGCCAGCATCACACTGCTCGTACCCATCCTCATAGGCAGCCTGCAGCTGCTCAGGAGTGGCAATAACAGCACTATTCTGGATGCAGGCCTGCTTTGCCTTCTCAAAGTTCAAGGTGTACCTTGTAGAGATTGCTCTGTAGTGGAATACGATGCCTGGAAAAGACAGTGGCCATCACTTACATCACCAAAGAAGGAACAAGAAAAACCCAAAAATAAACCTCATCCTGTACAGTCCTGCAGTGAAAGCTGTCACCCTGTCTTTTACAGAAAGTAAAAATTACAAAAAATATAAGAATTGTATGAAAATTCTGTTACTTTATCCAACTATTACTGGGATAGGCTTTGCAAGATGGCAGCAAAAGTTTTTCTGGAACAGCCCAATTCTCCAGCTGAGGGCATCCCATCTCCTAAAATGTTTGGAAAAAATTAAAGGTCTGATAACAGCCCTGTTCCAGCTTCCCATGCCTGAGCAACAGCCCAGCGTATCCAGTTCCACCTCCTGCCAAGGATGTCGTCTTGCTGTCTCTGTAACTCACCTTCTGCCAGAAGAATAATTTTTTTTTGCAGTATATTCTGCCATGAGTCATTTTACTGGTTTGTTTAGTCTGGTCCTAGCCTGCTAAAATAAATGCCTGTCCCATGGCTTGTGCTTACCCACCCATCACCTTACCTGTGACCTGAAGGAAAGGGCTTATGCCTATGGAAAGAGCTGTGCCTTCAATGCCCATGTACTTCTGCCTCCCTTCTGCCCAACAAGATCTTGAGAGGAGAGAGCAAGGGCAGGATCTCACCTTTCACTTGGACCTCTATTGTGTCTTGTCTGTCCTCAATCCCGTACATCACTTCACAGCGATAAATCCCAGTGTGGTTGGATCTCAGTGCCTTGATCTCCAGAGTGGCATCGGTGGGGATGGCGGGGTAGTTGGGCAAGGAAATCGCCTCCCTGTACTCGGAGTTGAGCCGGATTCTCCCACCAGTTGCCACAAGCAAGACAACTTCGGTCCCATTTGAGAGCTTGCTCCATTTGATCCGTGGGTTCAGCATAACACTGGTGTCCTGTTCCTCTGGGATGTTGAAGTAACAGGGGATGTTCAGGGAGCTTCCCAGGATAACACGCAGGGGAGACTGCTCAGGTATCTTGACTTCCAGGCCATCACTACTGTCTGTCAGTTCCCAAACAAAACAATGATTACATTAATAACACATTTAATACAAAATATCCAGTGCTTTCGTATGATCCAGTGCCTGTATCTGCTGTGCAACCTGTACCAACATATTCAGACATAACCTTTTTAGTCTAGTCTATAAAGGGAAGTTATGACAATGACCATGGGTTGCTTTCAGGGTTTGGATCAATGCTGTAGGGCAGAATGAAGGGCTCTACTGCTGCTGCCCACACTACGAGATCACACCTGATAATGTTTCAAAAGGGGAATGCTGAAATTCCTATAGTTCGTATAATTCCTATTCCCCATAAATCTGCCTATGCCTGCAGCTCTCTCCCTGGCTTCCCAAGTGCATGAGCAATGAGAGGCTGTGGCGTAGCAGCCACCTGAACAGAGGAGTCCTCTGTGTGCACAGAGCAGATCTTGGGTACACTTATTTCTGGGAGCTGCCCATACTTGGGGATGGCACCAGGGTGTAGCATGGGGCTCAGTCCCACCTTCCCATACCCTGGAAACATACCTGAGAGCTCCACAGAGTTGGCTGCAGTGATGACTTGCAAACACACAAACACTAATAGTAAAGTGGTCATAGTTTACCTGCAAGAAATAACAGGGAGAAAGGATTTGTGGTATGTTCACAGGGTGCTGCAGATGCTGCTGCAAGGCAGTGCAATGCTTTCAGCTGCCCCCTAAGCCTCCTACACTCCTCACACTGGCAGTGAAAGCTGGTCCCTGGGGAAGGATGCTGTCTCAAACTGCCTCTTGCTTCAGAAATAAGTCTGTGAGGCAAATAAATAAGATGCTCTGCTATGTACAACAGACAGAAGTGTTATTATGCATCACTTATTATATTGCTCTCCCACTGTCTAGCTTGTGATTCAATCTTATCTGAGGAGCAGAAAGACAATTTTACAACAGGTCTTCACACTTATTGAGTTTTTACTCAAGAAGGACCATTGTATCCACTAAGCCTTTGTCTCAGAACTGGAGCTGCCCCTCATTGGGCATCCCCAACCAAGCCAGCACTGGCTTTCAAGCCAGAAGGTTGGAAATATTCCTTAAAATGCTCTGAAGGGAAGTTTGCCCTCTACATGGTGGAAAAGCCAAAGGTTATGCTCTGAGAGCATACAAAACCTTAACTGCAAATGGATCCTGAACTGGTAGAAGAGATCCACATCTTAAATCTACCCTAAAAATATCATATTGGGATCTTCAATTAGTCAGAGCAACCTTCTTCTTCTGAAAGCTTTAGGAAAAGAAAGGAGCATCCTGCTGACATTGAGTGACAGAAGCAATATAGGGAGGCCAACTAAATTAATCCTAACTGGATTATCACCCAGTATAATATCATGGCATATTAAATCGCCACCAAGACTCAAGTTGGTTTCAATATTTCAAATAAAAACCATGTCCTCTGGCAACCCAGAATTGTTTGGCATCACATTTCAGCCCTGAATCAGAAGGAAGGACCACACCTACTGAATCACTGGTGTTTCCTTTGAGGTCACCTGTCCAAATATTGGCTGTTTAACTCCTGTGATCTAGAGAGATTCCATCTGACTTTGGCTGGAAGGGAACATTCTGAGTATATACCTATTGACCTTGTAGATTGTTAAATATACTCACTGGCACAAGAAAAGGCTAAAAATAAACCCCATCCTGTACAGTCCAGCATTAGCCTTTCTGTTTCAAAAAAAATTGACCTCCATGCACTCATTCATTTCAACCTGACACATCACAAAACCTTATCTTCAGTGAATACAGACAGCTATACTGGCAGAAAATAGGAGAGAACAGGGCTGGAACACATTGGCAAAGAAGTGTGGAGACTTCAGTTTGCAGTTGTAGGGCTAAACAGGACCAAATGGACATATCCCAGTTTCTGCTGGGCATGGGAATAAAATTTCAGGTAAGTGCTGACCTCAGGGAGACCTTTGGAATTGCACATATGTTTGGGTGTCTCTCTGGTTAGGAGTGATATCTGCCTAGGCAATGTATTATGTATGTGACAGTTGATTTCACCATTTCCTTCTAATGGTGTCTACTACCAAACCAACTGCCCTGCTGCAGAGGAGGTCAGAGTGTTTGGCAGTCAATACGGGGACAGTGGCAGGGGGACGCTCCCATAGGGTGGACTGTGGGGGGCAATGAAGTGCATTCTGCTCCTCAGTGATCAAGGAGAACTGGAAACACCATTTGCTGTGGATAAACAGTCTGAAATGAGCTTGGCTAAACAGCCATACCCAAGAGTCCCTGAAGAGCTGGCTGAGTAAGTTGCTGACCCACTGATGTTCATTTATAATGCACCAGAGCACTGGGGCAGGTCCCGAGTGCTGAAGAACTGTGCCAATAGTCAGTCAAGATACACAGCGATGAGCCTCATAGACACATGCTGGTTTGATTGACACAAAATTCCAGGCAAAATAATGGAAAATGTGATACAGGCTTCAATTTATTAAGCACTGAAGAATAGGTGTAATATTAATCTTAGTTTAGACACTTGTATATAAAACAGGTGCTTCCAAACTTGATTTTATTATTTGGCATGATTCTAAGGTTGTCTGATAAAGCTGCCTGCATGGTTGCAACGCAATGTAATTAGATTTTGATAAGGTTTGACTTTCACAGGATTCCATGATACGAAGATGTGTAATGTCAGTAGTACATCCACTAAAATGCCTTAGCAGAAGCCAAGGCTGGTGGGTCTCTAACAGGGTCCATCTGAGGGACATGGATGTTGAAGGAAATGTTTCTAATGGTCATCTACAGGGGTTGGTATTAGATCCAATGGTTTACTGAATAAAGTGTGCTTTAACAGAATCAAATATAAAATTATACAAGGGATGCAGAGCGTGCCTGCAATGGGATGTAGTGCCTTGGAAAGCAGTCACTCAGGAGAGCTACTGCCATTATTCAACATTAAACCAAACTGGAATTCCTTCCTGTGCATTAGTGCACACCTCTGGGCTGGCATGAGGATATCAGAAAAAGGTGGTGCAGAAATATCCACTAGCAAGGACCTGAGGGCTGGAGGGAATGCATTATGGAGAAACACTAGGAAATCCTAACCTAATTACTGTAACAAATAAAAAAAGAAAGACTGAGAAGTTGACAACAGTGCACAAATATTGTTTCAAGCAGAAGCTGCTGGTGCTAAAGGTTCTTTAGTCTAACAGAAAGTCCTCACCAGAACTAATAGCTGGGAGATATATGCCAAGGAAGCTCAAATGGAAAACAATGTTTCAATATCTGCTCTTGTGTTATTCATCTTGGCTGGCTCTAGGCAGTACAAAGAACCATGTTTATGCATCTCAAACATATGTTTTACCTGTCTTGTAGGAGCTAAGGCAAAAAGACACTCTGTAAAGTTAACCACCTTCCCTGCTCAATCTCATCCATCTGTGCCTGAAGTCCACATGGGCAAGGAATCCTGCAGCTCTGTGTGAGGCAGGAAGAAAGGGATTCAGGGGTGAGCTGCCAGTGGAGAAGGAAATGGGCTCAACTTGTATTTTGGGGAACAGGTGCAGCTCACAGATCAGCCACTAATACTTGAGGCACAGCAGAGAACTTGAAGCAGATAAAGCTTCAATGTTTTAGCAAATCTTTAAGATCCATGGGGAAACTGAAGTCCACTCTCAGAAGAATATCCTTGTTTAGTTCAAGGAATGTTTCCTACAGAACAAAAAACTGTGGGACTGTGCCTCCAGATCCCTCCTGCTTTCATTAAGGACCAGTCAAACACTGGCTAGGGACTGCTTCCCTGGAAAAAAGTTGTGGGCTGGGCTCAGATTATTTCTACTTGCACCATCCCATAGCTGCCATTCCAGTGTATGCATTCGCATCCTCTGGATAAAAGGAGAAATAAGAAAGTAAAGACCATGTGAGCCCTGGAAGCAGGGTGGGCCCTCCAAGGCAGAAGGGATTTAGGCAGAGGACACTCTCCCAGCCATTAGTAACTAATTCTTTAGTTGTGATACAGGCTTGAGCATTAAACAAAAGCTCTTACTTCTCCAGGCTCCTTAGATCAGGTACCTTTCATCCAACTTGTGTTTTGCAAGAATCCAAGTAAGCTGAATAGCCATGAGTGTCATGAGATAAGCTCAGACAAGAGAGGCAGGCAGCTTTAGACCTGAATACAAACATCCTAGAGCAGGGAAACAGAGGTGTTTAAATATAAAGGGAGCTGGCTGGCTGAAAAGACTTCTAGTGTCTGTGCCTACAGCAAACTGGTACTGTTCTGAGTCCCACACATTCATTATCTCTCTGTACATTGGCAGTGGGTAGGAGAAGAGCAGGTTCCTCTGTCCATCACTTAGACATCACAGAACAAAATACTCTAAACAGAAGAAATTCACTTTGTCCCAAAGGCTAAGACACGCTCATGTACTCCTAGTCTAATTCAAGCTCTGTTCACAAGGATAAACAGCCTCATATGGTAACAGCTGGGACCAGCAGTATCTTTGCAGTTTGGTTGATCTATGGAGAAAAAACCCAACCTCCTCTTATCCCACAGAAGCCCGGAGGAAATGGGTTTTCCGTATGAGCAGTGGTTAAACAAATCACAATAACAATGTTTTGGGTGTATTCCGCGAAAGTGTTGAATCTCTGCCAGTAAGAAACCCAACCTACTCCTCAGGGTGCTGTTTGCAATGTTGATCTTCATTTTTCACTCCCCTTAAGCATGCCAAAGAGATCCAACCCTGAGTCTGCATGCAGCTCTGGTCGGGATTCACTGTGCTGGGAATGCCTTTGATTAATGTCCTGTTGTTACAGCATTGGTTCCATGCTGCAATACTTCTACTCTGTGCTGTCTCTAGTGGATGTCCAAGCACATGTTAATGAGCAAACAGCTGCTTGAAGGAGCAGTGCTGGAAGCAAGTAAGTAAAGAGGGAGGTCTGTCTGAGCAGATGTGTATAGCACAGCTGATGGAGACCTGGTCTGTCTAGACAAGGGAACTGGGGAGGTTGTTCCTCTCATTTTAAAGCGGCATCTAAACACATTATACAGCACAGATTATATGCCTCAAAACTGATGATTCCTTTCTGCTGACTGTCAGAGCAGAGGAGGGTGATTAGCTCAAGTCTGGGTGCTGTCTTGAGAGAGGTGTGGGCTCAGACTAAGCCAGCTGTGCCCAAGGAGCAGGAAGGTACAGTTCAGCACCTGGGAGTACCTGTGTGCTCACTGAGATGGGACCTGGCACAGAGGAAATGTTCTCAATGGTAAGTAAGTACCTAAGCTGCATGAGTAAAGGCAGAGTAAAGCATAAGCTGTGTCTGGAATGCCCCCTGATCAGCATCCTACTGATTGGGCCCCAGCTGTAGCTGAATGGCTAAGGAGAGAGGTGGACCTGAGAAACACACTGAGGATACAGTCAGTAGCCCTACCACATGTGCCATAAATAACACAGGCCTCTGGAGATAACCCCATTTGATTACTTTTTTGTAAAACATTGAGGTATTCTGGCTACTAGAGAAAGGTGAGCTCCAGAACTCACAGGAGCTACCAGGTCATTGCTGGCAAACTCCAGTTCAGTTGCAGGCTCCTTATCTTCTAGCAGAAAAAGTCACCTTGAGGAGGAGTTGTTCTGAACACACTTCAGTGGAGCTCTTCCTAGGATGATCCCTAAGAAAGGTTTGTCCAAGCTCTAGCAGGGAGCACTGTGAGGGAGTAATTATTGCAGCACAGAGCCCTACACACAAGCAGAAATGATCACACTTTCTGCGAGGTCTATGTTACAGAAACACCTTCCATCCCTGCAGATTGCTTTCCTGCAAAACTCCATTTGCACCTTCAGGGAGAGCAGCTGGAGCAGGCAGCTTTTGTGTTGAGAAGAGAGGAGGAGGCAGGAGAAGTTACACAAGGTCATGGCTGTGCCTCTGCACCAGGATGGCTGTCCCTGTGTGGGGTACTGGATAGTCCAGAGGAAAAAGAATCCAACTAAACTGCCACAAAAATTCCAGCCATCCTACCTCCTCTAACCAGTGCCCATGACAGAAACAAGGCCCTCTCCAATTCAGCCTGGGCCAGGAATGATTCAGGAAAAGCTCTTACCTTTCCAAAAGAGACAGTGTTGGGAACTGGTGGTAGGCTCAGGAGCTCCCCACCCCAGAGAACAACTCTCCCTTTCACCAAGTTTTTTTACCTCTTTATTTTACACCTAAGGTTGTGCTTCTGTATCAGGTTGTGTGCAATGTCCTAAATTTGCTGCATATAAATATGTTTATTTGAGAATCTAAGTATGTGTGGAGGGAAGTGTGTACCTATGTGCACACTGATATCTAACACAGGTTTAATCCCTTGCTTTTCCAACCGCATCCTCAGGTTTTTAAAGGGGTGAAGAATGTGGAGGGAGCAAGAAAAGGAAAAGTCATTACAGTGAAAGTTCAGCAAAGTACCTACATAGTCAGATCACACAGCAGAAAATAGCCAGGTCGTCCACCTGCAGCACAACCTAAATTTTTTGCTGGCTGTAAATCATTTTCTGTCCTAGTGTGTTTTAATCGAGTCCCATCTGAAGTTTCTCCTGTGGACTTTGCTTTCCCCAGACCATGTTAATCACACTCGTTGCAATTAAATTTATTTTCATAGAATCATAGAATCATAGAATAAGGTGGGTTGGAAAGGACCTCTGAGATCATCAAGTCCA